>WNWK01005647.1:25000-117003 GCA_009830355.1 Cherax destructor | reverse complement strand
ATCTTCCTAAAGTTTGCAATACTTCACAAGGTTTGGAATACTATCCTAATATTATGCTAGACTTTTGCTAGTGCTAGTTCTAAAAACGAGTAATACTACTAAGCTAAGCTAAGACAAACCCAATTGTTGGTTTATGTGAGCGTGTGTGTGTGTGTGTTTGTTCACCGCTGACTCGCCGCGCCCGCGCGCTCTTGCCACCACATCTTTAAATTTGCTTCCTACTTATCTTAGCTACAACTTCTAAAAATACTACTACTACTTGTATAACTGATAATAATATTATTGTTAGTACAAGAACAACTGTATTGTATACTACACCTATACCTCGACTACTTCAAGTGTATGTGTGTGTGTGCTTGTGTATGCCTGTGTACATATGTTTGGTAGCGTCTACGCCCTTTATCCACCCCTACCCTAACTTAGCTTCCTACCTAAGACTTACGTATGATTTTATCTCTCCGGAGCAGGGATTCTCCCCACAGCTGTCAGCATACTAGGGCCAGAAGACCTGTGCAAACTACAACAAGGATTTTGTACATTACGTCCATTCCTGCTGGTTCTGCACTCTGTTGTTCCGGAGTCTCCTCTCGGTGGCACCCTTCTGGGTACTTTGCCTCCTCGTTTCTTATCTGTTGGACTCACTGCATACAATCACCGTATTCCTCACTGTATGCCTTGACCCTTTCTCCTTTATTTGAGTACCTCTAGTACATATAGTCACCACTACGGTTAGTCCACTGCAATATAGCCACCACTTTCTTCTGTGTGGCAACCCCCGTTAGGCCTATCTCACAAGCCGCCTCCTCCCCTCACTCGGCTTCAACACTCTTACGCTTTACACTTTTTGCTGAGATTTTCCACTCTGTGATCACTCGAATTTCCCTGCTTTTTGGTTTTAAATGATTACGACACTATGGCCTGTGTCCACGCCTATTTGCTTCACTCGGATTCCCTCTGGGACCACTCGAAAAGACCCAAATTATCGGAGCTCAAGACGCGCGTGACTTCACACCCTGTGCGTGTGTGTGTGTGTGTTTGTGTTAGTTACCATTTTGTCTTAGGCACATGTCAATTAGACACTAGGCCTGTTGTATATATGTGTGTGTGTATGTGTATGTAAGGAAACACTTCGAAATGTTTCTGCCCCACCGGGAATTGAACCCGGCCCCTCCGTGCGTCAAGCAAGAGCTTTACCCACTAGGCCACCGGGGGCGTTTGTGTGTGTGTGTGTGTGTGTACTCACCTATTTGTGGTTGCAGGGGTCGAGTCATAGCTCCTGGCCCCGCCTCTTCACTGATTGCTACTAGGTCCTCTCTCTCCCTGCTCCATGAGCTTTATCAAACCTAGTCCTAAAACTATGTATGGTTCCTGCCTCCACTACGTCGCTCTCTAGGCTATTCCACTTCCTGACAACTCTATGACTGAAGAAATACTTCCTAACATCCCTTTGACTCATAGGAGTCTTCAACTTCCAATTGTGACCCCTTGTTTCTGTGTCCCTCTCTGGAACATCTTGTCTCTGTCCACCTTATCTATTCCTCGCAGAATTTTATATGTCGTTATCATGTCTCCCTAACCCTCCTGTCCTCTAGTGTCGTCAGGCCGATTTCCCTTAACCTTTCTTCGTAGGACAATCCCTTAGCTCTGGGACTAGTCTTGTTGCAAACCTTTGCACTTTCTCTAATTTCTTGACGTGCTTGACCAGGTGTGGGTTCCAGACTGGTGCTGCATACTCCAGTATGGGCCTGACGTATATGGTGTACAGAGTCTTGAATGATTCCTTAGTGAGGTATTGGAACGCTATTCTTAGGTTTGCCAGCCGCCCGTATGCTGCAGCAGTTATCTGATTGATGTGTGCCTCAGGAGATGTGCTCGGTATTATACTCACCCCAAGATCTTTTTCTTTGAGTGAGGTTTGCAGTCTTTGGCCACCTAGACTATACTCTGTCTGCGGTCTTCTTTGCCCTTCCCCGATATTCATGACTTTACATTTGGCAGGGTTAAATTCAAGGAGCCAGTTACTGGACCAGGCTTGTAGCCTGTCCAGGTCTCTTTGTAGTCCTGCCTGATCCTCGACTGATTTGATTCTTCTCATTAACTTCACATCATCTGCAAACAGGGACACTTCTGAGTCTATCCCTTCCGTTATGTCATTCACATATACCAAAAACAGTACAGGTCCTAGGACTGACCCTTGTGGAACTCCACTCGTCACAGGTGCCCACTCTGACATCTCGTCACGTACCATGACTCGTTGTTGCCTCCCCGTCAGATATTCTCTGATCCATTGCAGTGCTTTTCCTGTTACGTGTGCCTGATCCTCTAGCTTTTGCATTAACCTCTTGTGAGGAACTGTGTCGAACGCCTTCTTGCAGTCCAAAAAATGCAGTCTATCCACCCTCTCTCTCGTGTCTTACTTCTGTTACCTTGTCATAAAACTCCAGTAGGTTTGTGACACAGGATTTTCCTTCCCTGAAACCGTGCTGGTTGTCGTTTATAAGCATGTGTCTTTCTAGGTGCTCCACCACTCTCCTCCTGATGATCTTCTCCATGACTTTGCATACTATACACGTCAGTGACACAGGTCTGTAGTTTAATGCCTCGTGTCTGTCTCCTTTCTTAAAAATTTGGACTACATTTGCCATCTTCCACGCCTCAGGTAGTTGCCCAGTTTCAATGGATGTGTTGAAGATTTGTGTTAGTGGCACACACAACATCTCTGCTCCCTCTCTAAGGACCCACGGAGAAATGTTGTCCGGTCCCACCGCTTTTGAGGTATCGAATTCACATAGCAGCTTCTTCACCTCCTCCTCGGTTGTGTGTATTTCATCCAGCACTTGTTGGTATACCTCCCTATTCTGAATTCCTGGAGTCCTTCCTGTTTCCTGTGTAAATACTTCTTTAAATCTCATGTTGAGCTCCTCACATACCTCTTGGTCGTTTCTTGTGAACTCCCCACCTTCCTTTCTCAGCCTGATTACCTGGTCCTGTGTGTGTGTGTGTGTGTGTGTGTTTGGGTGTGTTTGTGCGTGTGTGTGTGTGTGTGTGTGTGTGTGTGTGTGTGTATGTGTATGTGTGTGTGTTCAGGGGGAGGGGAGGAGAAGGATGTACTCACCAAGTTGTGGTTTCGGGGTTGAGTCTCATCACCCAGTTCCGCCTATTGACTACATAACAGTCTGGTTGATCAGGCCCTAATCCACCATGAGGCCTAGTCATGGACCGGGCTGCGGGGGCGTTGACCCCCGGAATGCCCTCTAGGTAGACTCCAAGTATGTACGAGCTTCTGTCTGGAGTATGCTGTACACCAGCTACGATATACGTTATATATCCTGTTAAGATTCCATAAAGTGGCTGTGACGACTCACCTTCCATCAGCATATGTGGAAATTTTCTGAGACATATTTCTCTTTTTTTTTTTTAATTTTGGAGCTATTTTATCGACAGCTTTCTGTGTATAGTCAGGTCACTGTCAGGTATCATACTACCACCGTGTATAGTTAGGTATCATATTACCACCGTGTATAGTCAGGTCACTGTCAGGTATCATACTACCACCGTGTATAGTCAAGTCACTGTCAGGTATCATACTACCACCGTGTACAGTCAAGTCACTGTCAGGTATCATACTACCACTGTGTATAGTCAAGTCACTGTCAGGTATCATACTACCACCGTGTATAGTCAGTTCACTGTCAGGTATCATACTACCACCGTGTATAGTCAGGTCACTGTCAGGTATCATACTACCACCGTGTATAGTCAGGTCACTGTCAGGTATCATAATTCCACCGTGTATAGTGAGGTCACTGTCAGGTATCATACTACCACCGTGTATAGTCAGATCACTGTCAGGTATCATACTACCACCGTGTATAGTCAGGTCACTGTCAGGTATCATACTACCACCGTGTATAGTCAAGTCACTGTCAGGTATCATACTACCACCGTGTATAGTCAAGTCACTGTCAGGTATCATACTACCACCGTGTATAGTCAGGTCACTGTCAGGTATCATACTACCACCGTGTATAGTCAGGTCACTGTCAGGTATCATACTACCACCGTGTAAAAGTGAGTCACTGTCAGGTATCATACTACCATCGTGTACAGTCAAGTCACTGTCAGGTATCATACTATCACCGTGTATAGTCAAGTCACTGTCAGGTATCATACTACCACTGTGTATAGTCAAGTCACTGTCAGGTATCATACTACCACCGTGTATAGTCAAGTCACTGTCAGGTATCATACTACCACCGTGTATAGTCAAGTCACTGTCAGGTATCATACTACCACCGTGTATAGTCAGGTCACTGTCAGGTATCATACTACCACCGTGTATAGTCAGGTCACTGTCAGGTATCATACTATCACCGTGTATAGTCAGGTCACTGTCAGGTATCATACTACCTCCGTGTATAATCAGTTCACTGTCAGGTATCATACTACCACCGTGTATAGTGAGGTCACTGTCAGGTATCATTCTACCACCGTGTATAGTCAGGTATCATACTATCACCGTGTATAGTCAGTTCACTGTCAGGTATTATACTACCACCGTGTATAGTCAGGTCACTGTCAGGTATCATACTACCACCGTGTATAGTCAGGTCACTGTCAGGTATCATACTACCACCGTGTATAGTCAGGTCACTGTCAGGTATCATACTACCACCGTGTATAGTCAGGTCACTGTCAGGTATCATACTACCACCGTTTATAGTCAGGTCACTGTCAGGTATCATACTACCACCGTGTATAGTCAGGTCACTGTCAGGATCATACTACCACCGTGTATATTTGATAGAGTCACTGTCAGGTATCATACTCCACCGTGTATAGTGAGGTCACTGTCAGGTTTCATACTACCACCGTGTATAGTCAGTGATACCTAGTCACTGTCAGTATCATACTACCACCGTGTATAGTCAGGTCACTGTCAGGTATCATACTCCACCGTGTATAGTCAGGTCACTGTCAGGTATCATACTACCACCGTGTGGTAGTATGATACCTGAGTCACTGTCAGGTATCATACTACCACCGTGTATAGTCAGGTCACTGTCAGGTATCATACTTCCACCGTGTATAGTCAGGTCACTGTCAGGTATCATACTACCACCGTGTATAGTGAGGTCACTGTCAGGTATCATACTACCACCGTGTATAGTCAGGTCACTGTCAGGTATCATACTACCACCGAGTATAGTCAGGTCACTGTCAGGTATCATACTACCACCGTGTTTGGTCAAGTGCAGAATAATATTTTTAACTCACGTTTCTATAACATTCATCATTTAGGTTCGAAGTGTTTTTCTTTGATATTGTATCAAAATATATTTTCAACATAAGTCAATGACACAAGAACGTGGATAAGTATTGTTGCTCGGATGTGTGTGTGTGCGTGCGTGTGTGTGTGTGTGTGTGTGTGTGTGTGTGTGTGTGTGTGTGTGTGTGTGTGTGTATGTGTGTACTCGCCTAGTTGTGGTTGCAGGGGTCGAGTCATAGCTCCTGTGTGTGTGTGTGTGTGTGTCTGTGTGTGTGTGTTCTCACATAATAATACTCACCTAGTAGTGGTTACAGGAGTCGAGTCACAGCTCTTGACCCTGCCTCTTCACTGGTCGGTACTAGGTCACTGTCCCTGCTCCATGAACTTTATGATATCTCTTCACAAAATTATGTATGGATCCTTCCTCCACTACATCACTTTCCAGACTATTCCACTTCCTGACAACTCTATGACTCTTCAACTTCCATCTGTGACCCCTTGTTTTTGAGTTCCATCTCTGGAACATCCTGTTTCTGCTCACTTTGTCGATTCCTCTCAGTATTTTATATGTACTTATCATATCCCCCATATATCTCCTTTCCTCCAGTGTCGCCAGGTCGATTTCCCTTAATCTCTCCTCGTATGACATACCCTTAGCTCCGGGACTAGTCTTGTTGCAAACCTTTTCCCTTACTCAAATTTCTTGACGTGCTTGACCAGGTGTAGGTACCAAACTGGTGCTGCATATTCCAATATGGGCCTGTCATACATGGAGAACAGAGTCTTGAACGATTTCTTACTGAGGTGTCGGAACGCTATTCTTTGGTTTGCCAGGTGCCCATATGCTGCAGAAGTTATTTGGTTGATGTGTGCCTCCGGAGATGTGCTCGATATTATACTCATCCCAGGATTCTTTTTCTTGAGTGAGATTTGCAGTCTTTAGCCTACCTAGCTTGTACTCTGTCTGCGGTCTTCTTTGCCATTCCCCAATTTTCATTACTTTGCACTTGGTGGCATTAAACTCCAGGAGCCAGTTTCTGGATGAGACTTATAGCCTGTCCAGATCCCTTTGTAGTCCCACTTGATCCTCATCCACTTGAATTCTCCTCTTTAGCTTCACATCGTCTGTAAACAGGGGCACTCTGAATCTATTCCTTCCGTCATGTCATTCACACATATACAAGAAACAACACTGGCAAAAGAACTGACCTCAGCGGAACCCCGCTTCTCTTATTTGCCCACTCTAACAACTCGTCATGTACTATCACTCGTTATTGCCTTCCTGTCATGTATTTTCTGATCCATTGCAGTGCGTTTCTGTAGACAGCCTGTACTGTCTGCATAGACAGCCTATGCTGTCTACCAGCCTAGTTCATGTTTCGCGCCATGCTTGTGCTGCCACCTATAGGCCTATAACCACTTCAGCCTGCCCACCCTTGTCTCTCCCTCACTCACTCAGCAGCCTTGACTCAGTCAACAGGCCTCACTCCCTCTCTCTCTCACGGGTATGGCCCGCCGGGCCATGGACCACAAACACACTGCCTATCTACCCCACACTTTATTCTAATAAAGTAGGAAGCCTCCAAGGCCTTATCATTCGTTCCCGCTACCAAGAAGACGCAAATAACACTCGATATAAAGATATAAATACTGGACAGCGGCGGTTGCAGCAGATGTGTTCGCCCTGAGGAGGGAAGGAAGAGGAATGAAGTCATCTTCACTTCATCACCCTACACAAGAAGCATCCGTCTCTCAACGAGCTATCCTGATGTCGTGTCTGCAAATCTCAGCATCCAGACACAGGTACAAGGAGGATCCAGGCCGAAATTTGTCGAATTCTTGAGAAATGGCATCACTGACTCACGCTACAGTTTCCCACGCTGTTTCTCAGTCACATGCTCAGCCTTACCAGCATGATCTGCTGTTGTTGTTCAGCTCACCACAGCTATTTCAGCAATTCAGAGGTGAGTTTGTGGTGATTTCAGGGTCCAGTGTGAGTGTTTCTCCCCGAGTTGTGAGGTGAGAGAAGGAAGTTGCTGGAATTCCTCGCCGACGACTCACTCCACTCACCACTGCCCACTCCCTCTCCGCCGTGTTTTCTGTGAATTTCCTTGTGAATTCTTGCCAGAGCTGTGTATCCTAGTGCCTGAGGCCACTCGAAGCCACGTGATCACCAAGCCACGTGGGGTGTGACCAAGCCATGTGGGTTAAGCCAGATCCTAAGCCACATGCTGTGGTCTGCTGCCGCATAAACCCATGACGTCACCATGCTGCTGACGTCACGATGCTGCCCGACTCCACTGACGTCTCTTGCGATGTCACCCCATGACATCCATCATGACGTCACTCCAGGACGTCACCCATGATGTATGCCTGACGTCACTCGCGATGTTACCCCATGACATCCATCACAACGCCACTCCAGGATGTCACCTCGCGACATCTGCCTGATCCTCTAATCTCTTGTGAGAAATTGTGTCGAAAGCCTTCTTGCAGTCCAAGAAAATGCAATCTACCCATTCCCCTTTCTCCTGTCTTACTTCCGTCACCTTGTCGTAAGACTCCAGTAGGTTTGTGACACAGGATCTCCCTTCCCTGAAACCGTGCTGGTTGTCGTGTATAAAGCTCATTCCTTTATAGGTGCTCCACCACTCTTTTGTTGATAATCTTCTCCATGACCTTGCATACTAAACATGTCAGTGACACTGGTGTGTAGTTAAGGGCTGCATGTCTGTCTCCTTTCTTAAAAATTGGAACTACATTTGCTGTCTTCACACCTCGGGTAGTCGCCCTGTTTCGATAGATGTGTTGAAGATTGGTGCTAGTGGCACGTACAGCACCTCTGCTCAAACTCTCTCTCAGGATCCATGGAGAAATGTTATCCGGTCCCACCGCCTTTGAGATATCTAGTTCACTTAGCAGCCTCTTCATCTCCTCGATTGTGAGTATTGTGTTCAGCACTTGTTGGTGCACCTCCACCATTTCTGTCTCCACTGAAAATACTTCCTTAAATCTCATGTTGAGCTTTTGACGTACTTATTGGTCGTTTTTTGAGATCTATCCTCCTTTCCTCAGCCTGATTTCCTTGTCCTTGACTGTTCTTTTCCTCCTGATGTGGCTGTACAACAGCTTCGGGTCATACTTGGCTTTTGCTGCTATGTCATTTTCGTATTGTCACTGGGCCTCCCTCCTTATCTGTGCATATTCGCTTCTGTCTTTTCGATAAATCTCCTTATTTTCCTAGGTTCTTTGTCTTCTATACTTTTTCCATTCACTAGCGAACTTAGTTTTGGCCTCTTTACACATTTGAGTCAACCAAGGGCTCGTTCTGTACTCACCTAGTTGTGGTTGCAGGGGTCGATTCATAGCTCCTGGCCCCGCCTCTTCACTGGCCGCCCCTAGGTCACTCTCCCTGCGCCATGAGCTTTATCATACCTCTTCTTAAAGCTGTGTATGGAACCTGCCTCCACTACATCGCTTCCCAAACTATTCCACTTCCCGACCACTCTGTGACTGAAGAAATACTTCCTAACATCCCTGTGATTCATCTGAGTCTTCAACTTCCAACTGTGTCCCCTTGTTGCTGTGTCCCATCTCTGGAACATTCTGTCTCTGTCCACCTTGTCAATTCCTCTCAGTATCTTATATGTCGTTATCATGTCCCCCCTATCTCTCCTGTCCTCCAGTGTCGTCAGGTCGATTTCCCTTAACCTCTCCTTGTAGGACATACTCCTTAGCTCCGGGACTAGTCTTGTTGCAAACCTTTGCACTTTCTCTAGCTTCTGTACGTGCTTGGCTAGGTGTGGGTTCCAAACTGGTGCTGCATACTCCAGTATGGGCCTAACGTAAACAGATACAGGGTCCTGAACGATTCTTTATTTAGATGTCGGAATGCTGTTCTTAGGTTTGCTAGGCGCCCATATGCTGCAGCAGTTATTTGGTTGATGTGCGCCTCAGGAGATGTGCCTGGTGTTATACTCACCCCAAGATCTTTCTCCTTGATTAAGGTTTGTAGTCTCTGGCCCCCTAGACTGTACTCCAACTGCAGTCTTCTGTGCCCTTCCCCAATCTTCATGACATTGCACTTGGTGGGGTTGAACTCCAGGAGCTAATCGCTGGACCAGGCTTGCAGCCTGTCCAGATCCCTTTGTAGTTCTGCCTGGTCCTCGTCCGACTGAATTCTTCTCATCAACTTCACATCATCTGCAAACAGGGACACTTCGGAGTCTATTCCTTCCGTCATGTCGTTCACAAATACCAGAAACAGCACTGGTCCTACGACTGACCCCTGTGGAACCCCACTCGTCACCGGCGCCCACTCTGACACCTCGCCACGTACCATGACTCGCTGCTGTCTTCCTGACAGGTATTCCCTGATCCATTGTAGTGTCTTCCCTGTTATCCATGCCTGGTCCTCCAGCTTCTTCACTAATCTCTTGTGTGGAACTGTGTGGAACGCCTTCTTACAGTCGAAGAAAATGCAATCTACCCACCCCTCTCACTCTTGTCTTACTGCTGTCACCCTGTCGTAGAACTCCAGTAGGTTTGTGACACAGGATTTCCCATCTCTAAAACCGTGCTGGCCGTCGTTGATAAGCTCATTCCTTTCGAGGTGCTCCACCACTCTTCTCCTGATGGTCTTCTCCATGACCTTGCATACTATACATGTCAGTGACACTGGTCTGTAGTTTAGTGCTACGTTCCTGTCTTCTTTTTTAAAAATTGGAATTACATTTGCTGTCTTGTATACCTCAGGTAGTTGCCCTGTTTCGATAGATGTGTTGAAGATTGTTGTTAGGGGTACACATAGCTCCTCTGCTTCCTCTCTAAGGACCCATGGAGAGATGTTATCCGGCCCCATCGCCTTTGAGGTATCTAGCCTAGAGGTATCTAGTAGCCACTTCACTTCCTCCTCAGTTGTGTGTATTGTGTCCAGCACCTGATGGTGTACCCTACCTCTCCTCCTTACTGCAGGCCCTTCTATCTCCTCTGTGAACACCTCTTTGAATCTCATGTTGAGCTCCTCACACACTTCGCGGTCATTTCTTGTGACCTTCCCTGATCACCTGATCCTTAATAAATAATAAGATTTCTTCGGATTTTTAACCCCGGAGGGTTAGCCACCCAGGATAACCCAAGAAAGTCAGTGCGTCATCGAGGACTGTCTGTCTTATTTCCATTGTGGTCCTTAATCTTGTCCCCCAGGATGCGACCCACACCAGTCGACTAACAACCCAGGTACCTATTTGCTGCTAGGTGAACATGACAACAGGTGTAAGGAAACACGTCGAAATGTTTCCACCGCCGGAATCGAACCGGGCCCTCCGTGTGTGAAGGAGAGCTCGCCACCTGATGTGGCTGTTCAACAGCTTTGGGTCAGATTTGGCTTTGTGTGTGTGTGTGTGTGTGTGTGTGTGTGTGTGTGTGTGTGTGTGTATTAGAATGCAGTGTCAAAATATATTCAGTTTTGATTAGCCGACCTTCAAAGCAAACTCTCTTTGTAAGTTAAGGATGTGCTAGTACTGCATTTGGAGAGAGAGAGAGAGAGAGAGAGAGAGAGAGAGGAGAGAGAGAGAGAGAGAGAGAGAGAGAGAGAGAGAGAGAGAGAGAGAGAGAGAGAGAGAGAGAGACAGAGACAGAGACGAGAGAGAGAGAGAGAGAGACGAGAGAGAGAGAGAGAGAGAGAGGAGAGAGAGAGAGACAGAGAGAGACAGAGACAGAGACAGAGAGAGAAGAGAGAGAGAGAGAGAGAGAGAGAGAGAGAGAGAGAGAGAGAGAGAGAGAGAGAGAGAGAGAGAGAGAGAGAGAGAGAAAATAGAGGAAACAAATATTTTCTATGTAATTTTAGGAAGGTTGTGTCCCCTAGCGGCTCTCCAGGTTGTAGAGAGAACTTTTGAAATAAGTTAGACTTTAATATCGCTCCAGTGGCTATGACTGCCGACCAGCCAGGACACATTTTCAATGGGAAGGTTCGATATGGTGCGAGAGTTTGTGTTTATTCCAAGGCGGAAATGACGACTTCGATAGAGGTCATTTAATCCGTAATGCATAGGCGCACTGACCAGAGGGGAAGGGGGTGAATGCCCCCCATTAGCGAAACACTCTCCAATAAGCATGGTGAAGAATTCACATGTTTTGGGGAGGAAATGACGGCCTCAAGAGATGTTATTTACACTGTCGTACATGTAGCAGCAATGGTGCCCTGAGATATTTTTCAAGCGAGAGGAAAGTATCAAGCAGTGCTAGGGCAAAAACGACGACTCCATGAAAGAACGACTATTAACACCACCACGTCACCACCTTGGCTTCCTGCCTGCCTCTCCCTCTCATTTAACCACGTAAGGTTGGTGGGTGGTGGGAGGGCGGAGGGTGGGATTGTGGTAATGATGGTGCTTGCTCGGACCTACCAATATAAAAAAACAAGACGCTTCATTCATAGCAAGAACTGTGGAGGTTTGTGAATGGTGCACCTGTGTGTGTGTGCAACGGACAAGGAGGGAAGGAGAGGGAGCACTGCTAGCATCTACTCACCCTTCTAGCCTGTCCCACCCCCTTCTAGCTTGAAACCCCCCTACCCAAATGCACCTCTTCTAGCCTCGACCACCCTTAGTTCAATCACACTCTAGTTACCATCCGTCCTAGTTGATCCACTTTAAGACTATCCTCAAAGCTTCACCTTTCCTTTTAGCTAGAAAATAATTCATTTTTTACTTTCCTTTCAAGCTGACTAATTTAAGTTTACCTTCTTGTTAAGATGACACATTTTAAGTTTTATCTTTTCTTGTTAGTTATTACTAATTCTGGCTTCACCCTTTCGCTTTTATGACTAATTATTTAAGTTTATTTCCAAGACAATTATTTGTTTATTTCCTTTTCCCAAGACTAATTATTTAAGTTTTACCTTTCCTTCCAACGAAATTATTTTTCACTTTCCTTTCCACAGATAATTATTTGGCTTTCTTTCTTTCCAGCAGACTAATTCATTTAAGTTTTACTTTTTTGCTTTACAGACTAATTCATTTAAGTTTTATTTTCCCAAGATGATAATTCTTGTTCACTTTCCCTTTTAGTTACGACTAACTTGTTTACTTTCCTTCCATACTAATTCATTTAAGTTTCATCTTTCGGCAACAGACTAATTCATTTTAAGTTTTACTTTTCTTTTCCCAGTAGATTAATTATTTAGTTTACTTTCCTCCTAGTTTCGACTAATTATTTAGTTTTATTCTTTCCTTTCCAAGCATGACTAATTCTTAAGTTTTACTTTTCCTTCTAGATGACTAATTCTTTAAGTTTTTATTTTTTTTTGAACAATTTTTTTTAAGTTTCCCTTTTTTCTTTAGAGAAAATTTAAGTTTTTTTTTTTAAAAGACAATTTTTTTTCCCCTTTTTCTTTAGCATAAATTTGTTTTATTTCTTTTTTAGAGACAATTTTTTTAAATTTCTTTTTTTAGTTTTGATAATTATTTTTTGACCCTTTTTTTTCCCTTTCAGACAATTTTTTTTTTTTCCTTCTTTAGTTTCACTAATTTTTTTTTATTTCCCTTTAGAGAAATTATTTAAGTTTTTTTTCTTTAGAGACAATTTAATTTATTTTTTAGAGATAAATTTAAGTTTACTTTTTTTTAAAAGACTAATTATTTGTCCTTTTTTAAAAGAAATTTTAAAACCCCTTTTTTCAAAACAAAACTTTTCCTTTTCCCTTTTCCCAGAGACTAATTCATTTAAGTTTTATTTTCTTTTTCCAGAGACTAATTCATTTTGTTTTTTTTCCTTTTAAGACTAATTATTTCCCCCTTTTTTTTAAAAAAATTCTTTTAAAATTCCTTTTTTTCTTAAAAGACTAATTATTTAATTTCCTTTTCACGACAATTATGTTTTATTTTTTTTTTAGTAGAAAAATTTTTTTAATTTTCCCCTTTTTTTAGACGATAATTCATTTTGTTTTTCCTTCTTAAACAGACTAATTTCTTTACTTTCCTCAAAGACTAATTATTTGTTTTATTTTCTTTTTAGAGACTAATTATTTTAATTTCCTTTTTTCCCCAAACAGAAATTCATTTTGTTTCTTTTTTTTTGCCCTTTTTTTTTAGACTAAATTATTTTAAATTTTCCTTTCCTTTTAAACAGACAAATTTAAGTTTCTTTTCTTTTGTTACGACTAACTTAAGTTTTTTTCCTTTTCCTAGTTACGACTAATATTTAAGTTTTACCTTCGTTTAACCCAGACTAATTCATTAAACCTTACTTTTCCTTCCTAGCAAAACGATCAATTCATTTGGTTTATTTTCTGCCCAGCACACAATTATTTAAGCTTCACCCTTCTTTCTATTTTATGACTAACTACCAAGTTTTACCTTTCGCTTCTAGCACAAATTAACTCTTCCAAGCCTCACCCTTCGCTTCCCACGACCAACTACCAAGTTTTACCCCTTCCTAGAAAACGACTAATTATCTAAGTTTTACCTTCCTTCCTATTATGACTAATTCATCTTTTCATTTTTCTTCCTATTACGACTAATTCATTTTTACTTTCTTTTATTACGATAATTACCTAAGTTTTCCCTTTTCCTCCTACCCCACGCCCAATTACTTAAGCTTTTCCCGTTTTAAAGCACACCAACTACCTAAACCTTACCTTCCTCCGCTACGTTTTCAATTATTTAAGTTTTCCCTTTTTTCCCTGTTCCTAGCTCCCGACCAATCATAAGTATTTTAGCTACGCCCAACTACCTAAGCCTTACCTTCGCTTTAGCCACGACCAACTACTCAAGCCTCACCTTCGCTCTAGCCACGACCAACTACTCAAGCCTTACCCTTCCCTCCTAGCTACGACTAACTACTCAGTTTCCTTTCCCTCCTAGCCATGACCAACTACTTCCAAGCCTCACCCTTCCTCCTAGCTCACGACCAACTACTCCAAGCCTCACCTCTCCTCCTAGCCACGACCAACTACCTAAGCCTCACCTCACCCTCCAGCCATGACCAATCTACCAAGCTTTCACCTTTCTCTCTTAGCACGACTAATTACCTAAGTTTCACTTTCCTTTCCTTAGACGACCAACTTTAAGTTCTCACTTTCCTCCTTAGACGACCAATATCATTTAAGTTTTCACTTCCTTTCCTAGTTACGACTAATTCATTTAAGCTTCTCACCCTTCCTAGCTACGACCAACTACTCTAAGTTCACTCTTCCCTCTCCTAGTTACGACTAACACTCCAAGCTCTTACCTTCCTCCTAGCTACGACTAACTTATCTAAGTTTCACTCTTCAAGCTGAACGACCAAATCCTAAGCTCTCACCTCTTCGCTTCTAGCACGAACAACTATCTAAGCTTTACTCTCTACGTCCTAGCTACGACCAACTACCTAAGCTTCACCCTTCGTTTAGCCACGACCAACTACCCAAGCTCTTTACCCTCTCCTTCCTAGCTACGACTAACTATTCCAAGTTTTATTCCCTTCCTAGCTATGACTAACTACTAAGCCTCACTTTCCTCCTAGCTACGACCAATTACCTTAAGCCTTACCCTCTTGCTTTTAGCTACGACCAACTACTTCCAAGTTTTACTCTTCTCTCTTCCGCTACGACTAATTCATTTAAGTTTTACCTTCGCTTTAGTTACGACTAATATTCCAAATTTACTCCTTCTCCTTAGTTACGATCAATTATTAAGTTTTACCTTCTGTCCTAGCTACGACCAACTACTTCCAAGCTCACCTTCTCTTCTAGCTACGACTAATTATTCTAAGTTTACCCTTCGTTTAGCTACGACTAACTATCAGCTCTCCCCTTTTCGCTTTAGCTACGCCCTAACTACTTAAGTTTTACTTTTCTTCCTAGCTGACCAACATCTAAGTTTATTTCCCTTTCCTAGTTATGACCAACTACCTTAAGCTTCACCTTTCCTTCCTAGCTAGACTAACTACTTCCAAGTTTCACCTTTCCTCTCCTAGGCACGACCAATCATCTAAGCTTCACCTCACCCTTCCTAGCTACGACTAACTATTTAAGTTTCACCTCCTTCCTAGTACGACCAATATTTAAGCTTACCTCCTTTCCTAGCTACGCCCTAATTATTTAAGTTTCACTTTCCCTTCCTAGACGACTAACTATTTAAAGTTTTACCTCACCTTCCTAGTTACGACTACTATCTAAGTTTACCTTTCCTTCCTTTAGTTACGACCACCATTTAAGCTTTCACCTCTTCCTTTCCTAGTTACGCCCAAACCATTAAGTTTTCACTTTCCCCTTTCCTAAGTACGACAACTACTTAAGCTTCCCCTCTCTCCTAGTTACGACCTAACTACTTAAGCTTCACCCTCTTTCCTAGCTACGACTCAACTACCTAAGCTCACCCTTCCTAGTTATGACTAACTATTCCAAGCTCACCCCTTCCTCCTAGCAGACTCACCTTTAAGTTTCACTCACCTTCCTAGTACGACTAATTATTAAGTTTCACTTTCCTCCTAGCTAGACTAACTACCTAAGTTTCACTTTCCCCTCCTAGCTACGACCAACTATTCTAAGCTTCACCTTCTCCTTCCTAGCTACGACTAACTACTTCCAAGCTCTCACCTACCCTCCTAGCCACGACTAACTACTTCCAAGTTTCACCCTTCTCCTCCAAAGCAAATGACCAACTACTTCCAAGCTCTCACCTTCCTCCTAGCCACGCTTCACTCCACTTAGCTTCGGCCCACCGGCTCTGCATTTCAATATGAAGAGTATTTCCACACTCGGTGCATTGACAGAGAATAGATCTGTCAATTCATTTAAATGTCAAAAGCGCCTTCAAACACGCAGCATTGATAGCTAATAAATCTGTCCTTCCAATGCAGTCAAAATAGTTGGTGCCATTCCAGCCAACTCACTCAACTGCACCAAAATATCAGTCAGTAAATCAGCCAGCCAATCAGCCAGTCAGTCAGTTAATTATATAATCGTTTATATAAATTCGTAGCAACACAAATTATCAGAATTTTTAATCAAATTTGCACTGAACCGCATTTTATAGAAAAAATGTACGAAATCTAAATATTTCATATTTTCCATCCATTTTCTGAAAATAGTAATGAAATTTTAACACACACACACACGCATACACACAAACACACACACACACACACACACACACACACACACAAGGTGGACAAAGACAATGTTCCAGAGATGGGACACAGCAACAAGGGGACACAATTGGAAGTTGAAGACTCAGATGAATCACAGAGATGTTAGGAAGTATTTCTTAAGTCATAGAGTGGTCGGGAAGTGGAATAGTTTGGGAAGCGATGTAGTGGAGGCAGGTTCCATACATAGCTTTAAGAAGAGGTATAATAAAGCTCATGGCGCAGGGAGAGTGACCAAGTAGCGGCCAATGAAGAGGCGGGGCCAGGAGCTATGACTCGACCCCTGCAACCACAACTAGGTGAGTACAGAACGAGCCTTTGGTTGACTCAAAGGTGTAAAGAGGCCAAAACTAAGTTCGCTAGTGAATGGAAAAAGTATAGAAGACAAAGGACCCCGCAAAATAAGGAACCACAACTAGGTGAGTACACACACACACACACACACACACACACACACATATATATATGTCGTGCTGATTAGGTAAAACTTGCGATTTTGGCTTAAATAGCAACGCTCACCTTGCCATATAAGACAAGTGAAAATTTGTGTATGCAATAATTTCGCCAAAATCATTCTGAACATAACGAAAAAAATATATTTCATTGTGTTTGTTTATTATTAAATTAATGTTAACGTATCTAAAATATATTTAGTTGGGTTAGGCTAAATTAAATTGCGTTTGTTGTAATAAGGTTAGGTAGGTTTTCAAAGTTTCTCTTGGTACAAAATTATAAATTCTTAAATTAACATAAATGAAAAAAATATATCTTTAAACGTATAAGAGAAAATTTTAGAAAGGACTTAATTTTAGATGAGTTCTTGCTAATTGACCAGTTTTACCTAATCGGCACGACATATATATATATATATATATATATATATATATATATATATATATATATATATATATATATATATATATATATGCAAAAGATCACAGTAAACAGGTGATATCAAAATATGCAAGACAACCACTATGAAAAAATAGAGGAATTCCAAGCGCTTTCGTGACTACTCACATTATCAAGGAACTATAACAGGAAACATGACAAGAAGGGCTTATATAAGGGGTTAGACTACACCTTACAGTCACATCACACTAACAAAGACTACACCTCACATTAGCGTAACATCGCACGACTCTGTGAAGAGGAACATAACTTAGATTTAGTTGATAAATTAAGCACCTTGACTGATTTAAATGATTTCAATATGGTTAGTTTTGATGTTACCTCCTTGTTTACAAAAGTTCCAGTTGATGATTTACTAAGGTTCTTATCTGAAGAATTGGTTAATTATGATTTACCATTGTTAGTTCTTACTATCATTAAACTTATTAAACTTTGTATTGTTGATGCAAAATTTGTATTTAATGATGAGTTTTACACTCAGAAGTTTGGTATGGCAATGGGAAATCCTCTTTCACCTGTTCTTAGTAACTTATATATGGAATTTTTCGAAACAAGATTGCTTAACACTATCCTTCCCAATAGAGCTAAGTGGTATAGATATGTTGATGATATTTTGTGCCTTATGCCTAAAAATGTAGATATAAACCATTTCCTTGTTAAATTAAATAACTCATTGCCCTTCCTAGATGTTTTTAATATTAAGGGTAACATTGATTTTAAATTTAAAATTTACAGAAAACCTACAAATAATTGTTCCTATGTACACTATTACTCTTCACATCAAGATAGAGTTAAAGTGTCGGTTTTTTCTTCAATGTTTTTGAGAGCTTTACGTATTTGTAGTCCAGAGTTCATAGATGAAGAAATCTCTAAAATTTATGAAATAGCTAATGATTTAAAATACCCAAGAAACATAATTGATAAATCTTTTAAAATAGTTAGGAATACTTTTTTCAATCCAAAAAGGGACAACCAACCTTATTCAACCAAAAATATGTTGGTTCTCCCTTACCATGAAAACTTGGTTGATATGCCTTCCTTTCTTAAGAATTTTAATATCAAAGTTGTATTTAAAAATCTTGATACAGTAAAAAGACTTTTGATAAAAAATTCCCCCCAAAAGGCTGACGGATGTGTCTATAAGATTCCCTGTAAAATATGCGATAAATTTTATTATGGTCAAACTGGTAAAAGTCTTGAACTAAGATTAAAACAACATAAATATATGTGAATGAATGGTTCAGAGAACCGACGAGTTGGTAAATTAGACACATATGCAACACTTGGGTATGGAAAAATAAACACATAAGCAGTATAATGTGATCCATTATTGACAACGTTTAGCCCACGCAGTGGGCTTTATCGAGTCACAGACAGATCTACCTGGAAAATGAGCAACATGGAGATATATATAGGGTACAGTCAGGTGGAGAATGCTGGGTCAGGTGGAGAAAGCTGCATGTGAGTCTTAAAAGTAGTGTGATAGTTAAAAACATAGTGTGACTTAAAGGACCTGCAGTGTACCATTCTTGAGTTCTAGGTGGGATAGCGTTGAAGAAGTTTCTTGGCAATAGGTTCAGCTATGTTGTAGAAGCCGTTGTTCTGGTTGAAGTTGTTGGATATACAGATGAGTGATGATTCTAGGATTCTTCCGTATTGCGTGTTGTCTTCTCTGGCGATGAGTCTTGCGTTTCTGTAGTTGATTAAATGGTTGTGTAAATTTCGGTGTTGAACACAGGCATTTCTTGAGTCGTCAGATCTGCCTGCGTACTGGTGTTCTGAAATGCGTGTTTGTAGGTCTCTGGATGTTTCGCCAACGTATAATTTGCTGCAGCCATTACAAGGGATTGTGTATACCCCTGCCGTGGATTGAAGCTTTTCCTGTCTGTTACTGGTAATGTCCTTAATGGTGGTGGATGTGGAGGTGGATACTCGGAATGAGGTCTTAGAAAAAATGTTGGAAACTTGTTTGGAAATGGAGTTGGTGGGAAGGACTATGTATCTCTTCTCAGCAGTGTCCTCTCTGGGTGTGTTGAAGATGTTTAATGCCCGTCGTCTGCAGTCTCTAATGAAGTAACGAGGATAGTGAAGTTTGGAAAAAACTTGTTCAATGAGGGAGCATTCTTCTTCAAGGACCTCATGGGCCAACAGGCCTGCTGCAGTGTTCCTCCTTTCTTATGTTCTTATGTTCTTATGGAACACTGCAGCAGGCCTGTTGGCCCATACTAGGCAGGTCCTTCACAATCCGTCCAACTAACAGAATATTTGCTCAACCCAATTTTCAATGCTACACAAGAAATAATCTTTGACAATTCTACCCACTCATGCGCGAGTCCCACTCAAATCCAACCCCTCTCACTCATGAATTTATCCAACCTAAATTTGAAACTACCCAAGGTCCTTGCTTCAATAACCTTACTAGGCAGACTGTTCCACTCATCAACTACCCTATTTCCAAACCAATACTTTCCTATATCCTTTCTAAATCTAAACTTATCTAACTTGAATCCATTATTGCGGGTTCTCTCTTGGAGAGATATCCTCAAGACCTTATTTATATCCCTTTGTTAATACCCATTTTCCACTTGTATACCTCGATCATGTCTCCCTCATTCTACGTCTTACAAGTGAATGTAATTTTAGGGTCTTCAATCTTTCTTCGTAAGGAAGATTTCTAATGCTATGTATTAATTTAGTCATTCTACGCTGAATGTTTTCTAACAAATTTATGTCCATTCTGTAATATGGAGACCAAAACTGAGCTGCGTAATCTAGGTGAGGCCTTACTAATGATGTATAAAGCTGTAATATAACCTCTGGACTTCTGTTGCTAACACTTCTTGATATAAATCCCAGTAATCTATTTGCCTTATTACGTACGCTTAGGCATTGCTGTCTTGGTTTAAGGTTGCTGCTTACCATCACCCCAAGTCCTTCTCGCAATCTGTATGGCTAAGTTCTACGTTATTTAACTTATAAGTGCTTGGGTTATGGACACTCCCGAGCTTCAGAACCTTGCATTTATCTACATTGAACTGCATCTGCCACTTTTCTGACCACGTATTAAGTTTGTCTAAATCTTCCTAAAGTTCTATGACATCTATGTTTGAATCAATTATCCTACCTATCTTCGTGTCGTCGGCGAATTTGCTCATATCACTAGTAATTCCCTCATCAAGGTCATTGATATATATTATAAATAACAATGGGCCTAAGACTGATCCCTGTGGAACACCACTTGTTACAAGTCCCCATTCGGATTTAACCCCATTTATGCACACTCTCTGCTTCCTATTGGTGAGCCATGACTCGATCCATGACAGCACTTTTCCCCCAATGCCATGAGCTGCCACTTTCTTTAACAGTCTCTGGTGCGGTACTCTATCAAAACCCTTACTAAAGTCTAAATAAACAATATCGAATTCTTTATCGTGATCAACAGCCTCAAAAGCTTTACTGAAGAAGGTTAATAAATTAGATAGGCAGGAACGGCCCCTCGTGAATCCATGCTGGGTCCGCCATTGTGAGCGAAAACCACATGCATTGGGTTCGAACCCTGGCTAGTGAAGTGTTGTTATTGATCAATATATATCTTTAAACGTATAAGAGAAAATTTTAGAAAGGACTTAATTTTAGATGAGTTCTTGCTAATTGACCAGTTTTACCTAATCGGCACGACATATATATATACATGTCGTGCCGATTAGGTAAACTGGTCAGTTAGCAGAACTCATCAAAATAAGTCCTTTCTAAAATTTCTCTTATACGTTTATAGATATATTTTTCCATTTATGTTAATGTAAAATTTATAATTTTGTACCAAGAGAAGCTTTGAAAACCTACCTAACCTTATTACAACAAGCGCAATTTAATTTAGCCTAACCCAACTAAATATATTTTAGATACGTTAACATTAATTTAATAATAAACAAACACAATGATATATATTTTTTTCGTTAGGTTCAGAATGATTTTGGCGAAATTATTGCATACACAAATTTTCACTTGTCTTATATGGCAAGGTGAGCGTTGCTATTAATGCCAAAATCGCAAGTTTTACCTAATCGGCACGACATATATATATATATATATATATATATATATATATATATATATATATATATATATATATATACATATATACAGTATATATGTCGTGCCGATTAGGTAAAACTGGTCAATTAGCAAGAACTCATCTAAAATTAAGTACTTTCTAAAATTTTCTCTTATACGTTTAAATGTTTCCACCCGCCGGGAATCGAACCCGGGCCCTCCGTGTGTGAAGCGAGAGCTCAAGCCACCTGATGTGGCTGTTCAACAGCTTTGGGTCAGATTTGGCTTTGTGTGTGTGTGTGTGTGTGTGTGTGTGTGTGTGTGTGTGTACTCACCTAATTGTACTCACCTAATTGTGGTTGCAGGGGTCGATACTCAGCTCCTGGCCCCGCCTCTTCGCTGTCTGCTACTGGGTCTCTGCTCTCCCTGCTCCATGAGCTTTATCATACCTTGTCTTAAAACTATGTATGGTTCCTGCCTCCACTATATCTTTCTCTAGACTATTCCACTTCCTGACTACTCTGTGGCTGAAGAAATGCTTCCTAACATCCCTTTGACTCATCTGAGTCTTCAGCTTCCAGTTGTGTCCCCTTGTTTCTGTGTTCCCTCTCTGGAACATCCTGTCACTATCTACCTTGTCGATTCCCCGCAGTATTTTGTATGTCGTTATCATGTCTCCTCTGACCCTTCTTTCCTCCAGTGTTGTTAGTCCTATTTCCCTCAACCTTTCTTCATAAGACAGACCCCTGAGTTGTGGAACTAACCTTGTCGCAAACCTTTGCACTGTGTGTGTGTGTGTGTGTGTGTGTGTGTGTGTGTGTGTGTGTGTGTGTGTGTGTGTATTAGAATGCAGTGTCAAAATATATTCAGTTTTGATTAGCCGACCTTCAAAGCAAACTCTCTTTGTAAGTTAAGGATGTGCTAGTACTGCATTTGGAGAGAGAGAGAGAGAGAGAGAGAGAGAGAGAGAGAGAGAGAGAGAGAGAGAGAGAGAGAGAGAGAGAGAGAGAGAGAGAGAGAGAGAGAGAGAGAGAAAATAGAGGAAACAAATATTTTCTATGTAATTTTAGGAAGGTTGTGTCCCCTAGCGGCTCTCCAGGTTGTAGAGAGAGCTTTTGAAATAAGTTAGACTTTAATATCGCTCCAGTGGCTATGACTGCCGACCAGCCAGGACACATTTTCAATGGGAAGGTTCGATATGGTGCGAGAGTTTGTGTTTATTCCAAGGCGGAAATGACGACTTCGATAGAGGTCATTTAATCCGTAATGCATAGGCGCACTGACCAGAGGGGAAGGGGGTGAATGCCCCCCCATTAGCGAAACACTCTCCAATAAGCATGGTGAAGAATTCACATGTTTTGGGGAGGAAATGACGGCCTCAAGAGATGTTATTTCCACACTGTCGTACATGTAGCAGTCAATGGTGCCCCGTGTACGACATTTTTCAAGCGAGAGGAAAGTATCAAGCAGTGCTAAGGCGCAGAAACGACGACTCCATGAAAGAACGACTATTAACACCACCACGTCACCACCTTGGCTTCCTGCCTGCCTCTCTCCCTCTCATTTAACCACGTACAGTGTTGGTGGGTGGTGGGGAGCGGCGTGAGGGTGGGATTGTGGTAATGATGGTGCTTGCTCGGCACCTACCAATATAAAATAAACAAGACGTCTTCATTCATAGCAAGAACTGTAGCGCAGAGTTTGTGAATGGTGCTACCTGTGTGTGTGTGTGTAGACGGGACAAGGAGGGGTGAAGGAGAGAGGAGCACCGTTCTAGCCTCGTCCCACCCCTTCTAGCTTCGATTAACCTCTCCTAACCACAATCCACCTCTTCTAGCCTCGACCCACCCCCTCTTAGCCTCAACCCACCACTACTAGCTTCGACCCATCCGTCCTAGCTTTGATCCACCCCTTACAGACCCATCCCTCAAAGCCTCACCCTCTCGCTTCTAGCCACGACCAACTACTCCAAGCCTTACCCTCTCCGTCCTAGCCACGACCAACTACTCCAAGCCTCACCCTCTCGCTTCTAGCCACGACCAACTACTCCAAGCCTTACCCTCTCCGTCCTAGCCACGACCAACTACTCCAAGCCTCACCCTCTCGCTTCTAGCCACGACCAACTACTCCAAGCCTTACCCTCTCCCTCCTAGCCACGACCAACTACTCCAAGCCTTACCCTCTCCCTCCTAGCCACGACCAACTACTCCAAGCCTCACCCTCTCCCTCCTAGCCATGACCAACTACTCCAAGCCTCACCCTCTCCCTCCTAGTCACGACCAACTACTCCAAGCCTCACCCTCTCCCTCCTAGCCACGACCAACTACTCCAAGCCTTACCCTCCCTCTCCTAGCCACGACCAACTACTCCAAGCCTTACCCTCTCCCTCCTAGCCACGACCAACTACTCCAAGCCTCACCATCTCCCTCCTAACCACGACCAACTACTCCAAGCCTCACCCTCTCCCTCCTAGCCACGACCAACTACTCCAAGCCTCACCCTCTCGCTTCAAGCCACGACCAACTACTCCAAGCCTTATCCTCTCCCTCCTAGCCACGACGAACTACTCCAAGCCTCACCCTCTCCCTCCTAGCCACGACCAACTACTCCAAGCCTCACCCTCTCGCTTCAAGCCACGACCAACTACTTCAAGCCTTACCCTCTCCCTCCTAGCCACGACCAACTACTCCAAGCCTCACCCTCTCCCTCCTAGCCACGACCAACTACTCCAAGCCTCACCCTCTCCCTCCTAGCCACGTCCAACTACTCCAAGCCTCACCCTCACCCTCCTAGCCACGACCAACTACTCCAAGCCTCACCCTCTCCCTCCTAGCCACGACCAACTACTCCAAGCCTCACCCTCACCCTCCTAGCCACGACCAACTACTCCAAGCCTCACCCTCTCCCTCCTAGCCACGACCAACTACTCAAAGCCTCACCCTCACCCTCCTAGCCACGACCAACTACTCCAAGCCTCACCCTCTCCCTCCTAGCCACGACCAACTACTCCAAGCCTCACCCTCTCCCTCCTAGCCACGACCAACTACTCCAAGCCTCACCCTCTCCCTCCTAGCCACGACTAACTACTCCAAGCCTCACCCTCTCCCTCCTAGCCACGACCAACTACTCCAAGCCTCACCCTCACCCTCCTAGCCACGACCAACTACTCCAAGCCTCACCCTCTCCCTCCTAGCCACGACCAACTACTCCAAGCCTCACCCTCTCCCTCCTAGCCACGACCAACTACTCCAAGCCTCACCCTCTCCCTCCTAGCCACGCTTCACTCCACTTAGCTTCGGCCCACCGGATTGTGTATACCCCTGCCGTGGATTGAAGCTTTTCCTGTCTGTTACTGGTAATGTCCTTAATGGTGGTGGATGTGGAGGTGGATACTCAGAATGAGGTCTTAGAAAAAATGTTGGAAACTTGTTTGGAAATGGAGTTGGTGGGAAGGACTATGTATCTCTTCTCAGCAGTGTCCTCTCTGGGTGTGTTGAAGATGTTTAATGCCCGTCGTCTGCAGTCTCTAATGAAGTAACGAGGATAGTGAAGTTTGGAAAAAACTTGTTCAATGAGGGAGCATTCTTCTTCAAGGACCTCATGGGCCAACAGGCCTGCTGCAGTGTTCCTCCTTTCTTATGTTCTTATGTTCTTATGGAACACTGCAGCAGGCCTGTTGGCCCATACTAGGCAGGTCCTTCACAATCCGTCCAACTAACAGAATATTTGCTCAACCCAATTTTCAATGCTACACAAGAAATAATCTTTGACAATTCTACCCACTCATGCGCGAGTCCCACTCAAATCCAACCCCTCTCACTCATGAATTTATCCAACCTAAATTTGAAACTACCCAAGGTCCTTGCTTCAATAACCTTACTAGGCAGACTGTTCCACTCATCAACTACCCTATTTCCAAACCAATACTTTCCTATATCCTTTCTAAATCTAAACTTATCTAACTTGAATCCATTATTGCGGGTTCTCTCTTGGAGAGATATCCTCAAGACCTTATTTATATCCCCTTTGTTAATACCCATTTTCCACTTGTATACCTCGATCATGTCTCCCCTCATTCTACGTCTTACAAGTGAATGTAATTTTAGGGTCTTCAATCTTTCTTCGTAAGGAAGATTTCTAATGCTATGTATTAATTTAGTCATTCTACGCTGAATGTTTTCTAACAAATTTATGTCCATTCTGTAATATGGAGACCAAAACTGAGCTGCGTAATCTAGGTGAGGCCTTACTAATGATGTATAAAGCTGTAATATAACCTCTGGACTTCTGTTGCTAACACTTCTTGATATAAATCCCAGTAATCTATTTGCCTTATTACGTACGCTTAGGCATTGCTGTCTTGGTTTAAGGTTGCTGCTTACCATCACCCCAAGTCCTTCTCGCAATCTGTATGGCTAAGTTCTACGTTATTTAACTTATAAGTGCTTGGGTTATGGACACTCCCGAGCTTCAGAACCTTGCATTTATCTACATTGAACTGCATCTGCCACTTTTCTGACCACGAATTAAGTTTGTCTAAATCTTCCTGAAGTTCTATGACATCTATGTTTGAATCAATTATCCTACCTATCTTCGTGTCGTCGGCGAATTTGCTCATATCACTAGTAATTCCCTCATCTAGGTCATTGATATATATTATAAATAACAATGGGCCTAAGACTGATCCCTGTGGAACACCACTTGTTACAAGTCCCCATTCGGATTTAACCCCATTTATGCACACTCTCTGCTTCCTATTGGTGAGCCATGACTCGATCCATGACAACACTTTTCCCCCAATGCCATGAGCTGCCACTTTCTTTAACAGTCTCTGGTGCGGTACTCTATCAAAAGCCTTACTAAAGTCTAAATAAACAATATCGAATTCTTTATCGTGATCAACAGCCTCAAAAGCTTTACTGAAGAAGGTTAATAAATTAGATAGGCAGGAAAGGCCCCTCGTGAATCCATGCTGGGTATCATTAATCAAATTATGGTTATCTAGATGGCTTCTAATAATATCCGCTATAATTGACTCTAGTAATTTGCCTACAATTGAGGTCAGGCTTATTGGGCGGTAGTTTGACGGTAGTGACTTGTCCCCTGCTTTAAAAATAGGAATTACATTAGCTATCTTCCACATATCAGACACTACACCTGTTTGAAGAGATAAATTAAAAATGTTAGATATTGGTTCACAGAGTTCCATTTTGCATTCCTTAAGAACCCTTGCAAAAAGCTCATCAGGACCCGGCGATTTATTTTGTTTCAGTCGGTCCAGCTGTTTCATAATCATTTCGCTAGTGACTGTGATATTACATAATTTATCTTCTTCTGGGCCTCTGTAAAAATTAATTACTGGGATATTATTAATGTCTTCCTGTGTGAAAACCGAGAGAAAATAATTATTAAAAATAGAGCACATATCATTCTCCTTGTCAGTAAGATGCCCAAAGTTATTTTTAAGGGGACCTATCTTATCCCTAACTTTTGTTCTATAAACCTGGAAAAAACTTTTGGGTTAGTTTTTGAATCCCTAGCAACTTTATTTTCATAGTCCCGTTTACCTTTTCTTATTCCCTTTTAACGTCCCTCTTAATGTCAGTATACTGATTTATAAGATGACCCTCACCTCTTTTATGCGCCTATAAATTCCTTTCTTCTGCCCTAAAAGATATTTGAGCCTATTATTCATCCATGTTGGGTCATTTCTACTTGATCTAATTTCTCTATACGGGATAAATGTTATTTGGGCAGCCTGTATAGTGTTAAGAAAACTGTCATATTGATACCCTCTTCTTCACCCCAGTCCACAGTTGATAAGTGTTCTCTAAATCCATTATAATCTGCTAAGCGAAAATCTGGGACCATTACTGAATTATCCCTACTATCATACATCCATTCAATGCTAAAGGTAATTGACTTGTGGTCGCTTGAGCCGAGTTCCTCTGTAATTTCTAAATTATTAACAAGGGTTTCCTTGCTTGCCAGAACCAAGTCAAGTAGGTTATTTCCCCTTGTAGGTTCTGTTACAAACTGCTTCAAAAGCAATCCTGAACTACTTCTAAAAAGTCGTTAGATTCTAAATTCCTGTCATGAAATTCCAATCAATCTGACTAAAGTTAAAGTCCCTAGAATTACTACGTTATCGTGTCTTGTGGCCTTAACAATTTCCTCCCAAAGTAGTCTCCCTTGTTCCCTATCTAAGTTTGGAGGACGGTAAATCACGCCTAAAATCAATTTTTCACACCCCTCTGAAAATTCTATCCAGACAGACTCTGTATGTGTTAATTCAGACTTTATACCCGTTTTTATGCAACAATTTAAAGGATCACGGACATAGAGTGCCACCCACCCCTTTCCCGATACTTCTGTCTACTTGGAACAATTTAAAACCCTGAATGTGACATTCGGCAGGCAAGTCCCGATTTTTCATATTAAACCATGTCTCAGTTATTGCAAAAACATCAATATTACCTGTACTTGCAACTACTCTCAACTCGTCCATCTTATTCCTAGCACTACGACTATTGGTGTAATATACACTTAAAGACCCTCCTTTCTCTTTACCCTTCCTGCTCATTTCTGTTTTCCCTTATACCTATTACTGTCCTTGTCACCTAGTGCCACTGGCTTTCCAATATCCACCTTATTCTGCCTATTACTAGTTCCCCTAGAATTTATAACATTACTACACTGGGACTTCACTGTTTTCCCCCCATAACCCATACCACTAACTTTTTCTAGTTTAAAGCCCTAACAGCTCCCTCCACTGCAGTTGCCAGTGCCCCCACCCCAGACCTAGATAAGTGAACCCCATCCCTGGCATACATGTCATTTCTGCCATAGAAGAGGTCCCAGTTGTCAATGAATGTTACTGCATTTTCCTTACAGTATTTGTCCAGCCAGCAATTGACACCAATTGCCCTAGACAACCATTCATTTCCAACTCCTCTCCTTGGCAAAATACCACATATGACAGGGTTCCCACCCTTCTTCCTAATTCTGTCTATTGCTGACCTATAGCTGCTAATCAGCTCCTCACTCCTACGTCTGCCAACATCGTTGCCTCCAGCACTGAGACAGATAATAGGATTGCTCCCATTACCTCTCATGATGTCGTCCAGACGGCTAACAATATCCTTCATCCCAGACCCAGGATAACACACCCTCTGCCTCCTATTCCTATCCTTAAGACAAAATTCCCTATCCATAAACTTAATCTGACTATCCCCAACTAAAACAATGTTCTTACCTCGACTGGCGGTGTGCATGACTTTCTCGACGGTCTTTGTAGAGATGGTCTTCGCTGGGATGTCTTCACATTCGTCTGATAACAAGGAGAAAGAGTTGCTGGTTTTCACAGCAGTCTCCTGGACCTTCTTCAACTTCAGCTTCGTCCCTTCAGATTCGACTATGTTTGAATCAATTATCCTACCTATCTTCGTGTCGTCGGCGAATTTGCTCATATCACTAGTAATTCCCTCATCAAGGTCATTGATATATATTATAAATAACAATGGGCCTAAGACTGATCCCTGTGGAACACCACTTGTTACAAGTCCCCATTCGGATTTAACCCCATTTATGCACACTCTCTGCTTCCTATTGGTGAGCCATGACTCGATCCATGACAGCACTTTTCCCCCAATGCCATGAGCTGCCACTTTCTTTAACAGTCTCTGGTGCGGTACTCTATCAAAAGCCTTACTAAAGTCTAAATAAAAATATCGAATTCTTTATCGTGATCAACAGCCTCAAAAGCTTTACTGAAGAAGGTTAATAAATTAGATAGGCAGGAACGGCCCCTCGTGAATCCATGCTGGGTCCGCCATTGTGAGCGAAAACCACATGCATTGGGTTCGAACCCTGGCTAGTGAAGTGTTGTTATTGATCAATATATATCTTTAAACGTATAAGAGAAAATTTTAGAAAGGACTTAATTTTAGATGAGTTCTTGCTAATTGACCAGTTTTACCTAATCGGCACGACATATATATATATATATATATATATATATATATATATATATATATATGTCGTGCCGATTAGGTAAAACTTGTTTTTTTGGCTTAAATAGCAACGCTCACCTTGCCATATAAGACAAGTGAAAATTTATGTATGCAATAATTTCGCCAAAATCATACCGAACATAACGAAAAAAAATATATTTCATTGTGTTTGTTTATTATTAAATTAATGTTAACGTATCTAAAATATATTTAGTTGGGTTAGGCTAAATTAAATTGCGCTTGTTGTAATAAGGTTAGGTAGGTTTTCAAAGTTTCTCTTGGTACAAAATTATAAATTCTTACATTAACATAAATGAAAAAAATATATCTTTAAACGTATAAGAGAAAATTTTGGAAAGGAGTTTATTTTAGATGAGTTCTTGCTAATTGACCAGTTTTACCTAATCGGCACGACATATATATATATATATATATATATATATATATATATACATATATACAGTATATATGTCGTGCCGATTAGGTAAAACTGTCAATTAGCAAGAACTCATCTAAAATTAAGTACTTTCTAAAATTTTCTCTATACGTTTAAAAATATATTTTTCATTTATATTAATGTAAGAATTTATAATTTTGTACCAAGAGAAACTTGAAACCTACTTAACCTATTACAACAAGCGCAATTTAATTTAGCCTAACCAAACTAAATATATTTTAGATACGTTAACATTAATTTATTAATATACAAACACAATGAAATATATTTTCGTTATGTTCAGAATGATTTTGGCGAAATTATGCATACACAAATTTTCACTTGTCTTATATGGCAGGTGACGTTGCTATTAAGCCAAAATCGCAAGTTTTACCTAATCAGCACGACATATATATATATATATATATATATATATATATATATATATATATATATATATATATATATATATATATATATAGTTCCTTGATAATGTGAGTAGTCACGAAAGCGCTTGGAATTCTTCTGTTTTTTCATATTGGTTGTCTTGCATATTTTGATATCACCTGTTTACTGTGATCTTTTTGCATATATATATATATATATATATATATATATATATATATATATATATATATATATATATATATATGTCGTGCCGATTAGGTAAAACTTGCGATTTTGGCTTAAATAGCAACGCTCACCTTGCCATAAAAGACAAGCGAAAATTTGTGTATGCAATAATTTCGCAAAAATCATTCTGAACCTAACGAAAAACATATTTCATTGTGTTTGTTTATTATTAAATTAATGTTAACGTATCTAAAATATATTTAGTTGGGTTAGGCTAAATTAAATTGCGCTTGTTGTAATAAGGTTAGGTAGGTTTTCAAAGTTTCTCTTGGTACAAAATTATAATTTTTACATTAACATAAATGAAAAAATATATCTTTAAACGTATAAGAAAATTTTAAAAAGGACTTAATTTTAAATGAGTTCTTGCTAATTGACCAGTTTTACCTAATCGGCACGACATATATATATATATATATATATATATATATATATATATATATATATATATATATATATATATATATATATATATATATATATGTCGTGCCGATTAGGTAAAACTTGCTATTTTGGCTTAAATAGCAACGCTCACCTTGCCATATAAGATAAGTGAAAATTTGTGTATGCAATAATTTCGCCAAAATCATTCTGAACATAACGAAAAAATATATTTCATTGTGTTTGTTATTTATTAAATTAATATTAACGTATCTAAAATATATTTAGTTGGGTTAGGCTAAATTAAATTGCGCTTGTTGTAATAAGGTTAGGTAGGTTTTAAAGTTTCTCTTGGTACAAAATTATAAATTCTTACATTAACATAAATGAAAAAAATATATCTTTAAACGTATAAGAGAAAATTTTAGAAAGGACTTAATTTTAAATGAGTTCTTGCTAATTGACCAGTTTTACCTAATCGGCACGACATATATATATATATATATATATATATATATATATATATATATATATATATATATATATATATATATATATATATATATATATATATGTCGTGCCGATTAGGTAAACTTGCGATTTTGGCTTAAATAGCAACGCTCTTCTTGCCATATAAGACAAGTGAAAATTTGTGTATGCAATAATTTCGCAAAATCATTCTGAACCTAACAAAAAAATATATTTCATTGTGTTTGTTTATTATTAAATTAATGTTAACGTATCTAAAATATATTTAGTTGGGTTAGGCTAAATTAAATTGCGCTTGTTGTAATAAGGTTAGGTAAGTTTTCAAAGTTTCTCTTGGTACAAAATTATAAATTTTTACATTAACATAAATGAAAAAAATATATCTTTAAACGTATAAGAGAAAATTTTAGAAAGGACTTAATTTTAAATGAGTTCTTGCTAATTGACCAGTTTTACCTAATCGGCACGACATATATATATATATATATATATATGCAAGACAACCACTATGAAAAAATAAAAGAATTCCAAGCGCTTTCGTGACTACTCACATTATCAAGGAACTATAAAAGGAAACATGACAAGAAGGCTTAACAAAGACAACACCTCACAGTAGAGTAACATCGAAAGCGCTTGGAATTCTTCTATTTTTCATAGTGGTTGTCTTCCATATTTTGATATCACCTGTTTACTGTGATCTTTTTGCATATATATATATATATATATATATATATATATATATATATATATATATATATATATATATATATATATATATATATATATATATATATATATATAGGAGATAGTAATTGTGGTAAGTGACTTAAATGCTAAAGTCGGAGAAACATTTAGAGATGGTGTGGTAGGTAATTTTGGGGTGCCAGGTGTAAATGATAATTGGAGCCCTTTGATTGAACTTTGTATAGAAAGGCGTTTAGTTACAAATAATAAATATTTTAAGAAAAAGAGGATAAATAAGTATACAAGATACGATGAAGGGCGTAATGACAGTAGTTTGTTTTACTATGTATTGGTAGATAAAAGACTGTCGAGTAGACTTCAGGGTGTACATGTTTATAGAGGGGCCACAGATATATCAGATCACTTTTTAGTTATAGCTACAGTGGGAGTAAAAGGTAGATGGGATACAAGGAAAATAGAAGCAGTAAGTAAGAGAGGTGAAGGTTCATAAACTAAAGGAGGAGGCAGTTAGGGTAAGATATAAACAGCTATTGGAGGATAGATGGGCTAGTGAGAGTGTAGGCAATGGGGTCGAAGATGTATGGGGTAGGTTTAAGAGGAGTATATGGAGAGAAAAAGAGAGGTTAAGAGAGTGGTGAAGCAATGTAAAAAGAGAGCAATCGAGAGAGGGGGTGAGATGTTATCAACAAATTTTGTTGAAAATAAGAAAAAGTTTTGGAGTGAGAATAATAAGTTGAGGAAGCCTAGGGAACAAATGGATATGACAGTTAAAAATAGGAGAGGAGATTTATTAAATGGAGAGTTAGAGGTATCGGGAAGATGGAGGGAATATTTTGAGGAATTGTTAAATGTTGATGAAGACAGGGAAGCTGTGATTTCGTGTATAGGACAAGGAGGAATAACATCTTGAAGGAGTGAGGAAGAGCCAGTTGTGAGTGTGGGGGAAGTTCGTGAGGCAGTTAGTAGAATGAAAGGGGGTAAGGCAGCTGGGATTGATGGGATAAAGATAGAAATGTTAAAAGCAGGTGGGGATATAGTTTTGGAGTGGTTGGTGCTATTATTTAATAAATGTATGGAAGAGGGTAAGGTACCTAGGGATTGGCAGAGAGCATGTATTGTTCCTTTGTATAAAGGCAAAGGGGACAAAAGAGAGTGCAAAAATTATAGGGGAATAAGTCTGTTGAGTATACCTGGTAAAGTGTATGGTAGAGTTATTATTGAAAGAATTAACATTAAGACGGAGAGTAGGATAGCAGATGAACAAAGTGGCTTTAGGAAGGGTAGGGGGTGTGTAGACAAAGTGTTTAAAGTGAAATATATAGGTGAACAGTATTTAGATAAGGGTAAAGAGGTTTTTATGGCATTTATGGATTTTGAAAAGGCGTATGACAGGGTGGATAAGGGGAACAATGTGGCAGATGTTGCAGGTGTATGGAATAGGAGGTAGGTTACTGAAAGCAGTGAAGAGTATTTATGAGGATAGTAGGGCTCAGGTTAGAGTGTGTAGGAGAGAGGGGGATTATTTCCCAGTAAAAGTGGACCTTAGACAAGGATGTGTGATGTCATCGTGGTTGTTCAATATATTTATAGATGGGGTTGTAAGAGAAGTGAATGCAAGAGTGTTGGCAAGAGGTGTGGGGTGAAAAGATAAAGAATCTAACACAAAGTGGGAGTTGTCCCAGTTGCTCTTTGCTGATGACACTGTGATTTTGGGAGATTCTGAAGACAAGTTGCAGAGGTTGGTGGATGAGTTTGGTAGGGTATGTAAAAGAAGAAAATTAAAAGTGAAAATAGGAAAAAGTAATGTGATGATGATAACAAAAAAATTAGGTGATATGAGTGGATATCAGATTGGAAGGAGAGAGTATGGAGGAGGTTAAAGTATTCGGATATTTAGGAGTGGACGTGTCAGCAGATGGGTCTATGAAGGATGAAGTGAATCATAGAAATGATGAGAGTAAAAGGGTGAGTGGTGCACTTAGGAGTCTGTGGAGACAAAGAACTTTGTTCGTGGAAGCAATGAGGGCAATGTATGAGAGTATAGTTATACCAATGCTCTTATATGGGTGTGAAGCATGGGTGGTGAATGTTGCAACAAGGAGAAGGCTAGAGGCAGTAGAGATGTGTGGTGTGAATATAATGCAGAGAATTCATAGTTTGGAAATTAGGAGGAGGTGTGGGATTAACAAAACTATTATCCAGAGGGCTGAGGAGGGGTTGTTTTGGTGGTTCGGACATGTAGAGAGGATGGAAAAAAATAGAATGACTTCGAGAGTGAATTAATCTGTAGTGGAGGGAAGGCGGGGTAAGGGTCGGCCTAGAAAAGTTTGGAGGAAGGGGGTAAAGGAGGTTTTGTGAGCGAGGTGCTTGGACTTCCAGCAAGCATGCGTGAGCGTATTTGATTGGAGTGAATGGAGACAAATGGTATTTAGGAGTTGACGTGCTGTTGGAGTGTGAGGAAGGTAACATTTATAAAGGGATTCAGGGAAACCGGCAGGCTGGACTTGAGTCCTGGAGATATGAAGTACAGTGCCTGCATTTTGAATGAGGGGTGTTTATGTTGCAGTTTTATAACTGTAGTGTAGGCACACCTTTGGCAAGACAGGACAGTGATGGAGTGAATGATGATGAAAGGTTTCCTTTTCTGGGCCACCCTGCCTTGGTGGGAAACGGCCGATGTGGTAATAATATATATATATATATATATATATATATATATATATATATATATATATATATATATATATATATATATATATATATATATATATATATATATATATATAAATATATATATATATATATACATATATATATATATATATATGTCGTGCCGATTAGGTAAAACTTGCGATTTTGGCTTAAATAGCAACGCTCACCTTGCCATATAAGACAAGTGAAAATTTGTGTATGCAATAATTTCGCCAAAATCATTCTGAACATAACGAAAAAATATATTTCATTGTGTTTGTTTATTATTAAATTAATGTTAAAGTATCTAAAGTATATTTAGTTGGGTTAGGCTAAATTAAATTGAGCTTGTTGTAATAAGGTTAGGTAGGTTTTGAAAGTTTCTCTTGGTACAAAATTATAAATTCTTACATTAACATAAATGAAAAAATATATCTTTAAATGTATAAGAAATTTTTTAGAAAGTACTTAATTTTAGATGAGTTCTTGCTAATTGACCAGTTTTACCTAATCGGCACGACATATATATATATATATATATATATATACATATATATATATATATATATATATATATATATATATATATATATATATATATATATATATATATATATATATATATATATATATATATATATATATATATATATATATATATATATATATATATATATATATATATATATATATATATATATGCAAGACAACCACTACGAAAAAATAGAGGAATTCCAAGCGCTTTCGTGACTACTCATTATCAAGGAACTATAAAAGGAAACATGACAAAAAGCTTATAAAGGGGCAAGACTACACCTCACAGTCACCTTAGTATGATGTGACTGTGAGGTGTAGTCTTGCCCTTTATAAGCCTGCTTGTCATATTTCCTTTTAGTTCCTTGATATGGTAGTCACGAAAACGCTTGGAATTCCTCTATTTTTTCATAGTGATTGTCTTGCATATTTTGATATCACCTGTTTACTGTGATCTTTTTGCATAATATATATATATATATATATATATATATATATATATATATATATATATATATATATATATATATATATATATATATATATATATATGCAAGACAACCACTATGAAAAATAGAGGAGTTCCAAGCGCTTTCGTGACTACTCACATTATCAAGGAACTATAACAGGAAACATGACAAGAAGGGCTTATATAAGGGGCGAGACTACACCTCACAGTCACATCACACTAACAAAGACTACACCTCACATTAGCGTAACATCGCACGACTCTGTGAAGAGGAACATAAGAAAGGACCTGAAACTCTTCCCAAGAATTAAGATTAGTCCAATTTATCATTAAATTCTTCCCAAATTTTATTAATTATAAATGAATCCAATTTATATAAACCAAAAGAAATATTCATATTATTTTCAAAACTGCTTTTAATGAAACATGATTCTATTATATTCCTCTCAACCATGGACTTGCTTGATACAACCTTCTCAGCATTTTGAAAATCAATTGGAGGGTTTAAAATCTCTCACATGAATAAATAGAGCATTAGAATCTTGTCCAGTTCTAATGCTTTATTTATGTTGTTTTAATCTTAGTTCAAGACTTTTACCAGTTTGACCAAATAAACTTTATCGCATATTTTACAGGGAATCTTATAGACACATCCGTCAGCATTTTGGGGGAATTTTTTATCAAAAGTCTTTTTACTGTATCAAGATTTTTAAATACAACTTTGATATTTAAATTCTTAAGAAAGGAAGGCATATCAACCAAGTTTTCATGGTAAGGAGAACCAACATATTTTTGGTTGAATAAGGTTGGTTGTCCCTTTTGGATTGTAAAAAGTATTCCTAGCTATTTTAAAAGATTTATCAATTATGTTTCTTGGGTATTTTAAATCATTAGCTATTTCATAAATTTTAGAGATTTCTTCATCTATGAACTCTGGACTACAAATACGTAAAGCTCTCAAAAACATTGAAGAAAAACCGACACTTTAACTCTATCTTGATGTGAAGAGTAATAGTGTACATAGGAACAATTATTTGTAGGTTTTCTGTAAATTTTAAATTTAAAATCAATGTTACCCTTAATAATAAAAACATCTAGGAAGGGCAATGAGTTATTTACTTCGAATTCAACAGTAAAATTTATAGAATGAGCTAAGCTATTTAATTTAACAAGGAAATGGTTTATATCTACTTCCTTAGGCATAAGGCACAAAATATCATCAACATATCTATACCACTTAGCTCTATTGGGAAGGATAGTGTTAAGCAATCTTGTTTCGAAAAATTCCATATATAAGTTACTAAGAACAGGTGAAAGAGGATTTCCCATTCCCTCTTGCCTATAATTTTTTCATAGTGGTTTTCTTGCATATTTTGATATCACCTGTTGAACTAGTCAGATCCTTTTTGCATAATATATATATATATATATATATATATATATATATATATATATATATATATATATATATATATATATATATATATATATATATATATATATGTATATAGTGGGACATCCTGGCCAGACTCCTCAGTAGACCAGCTCCTCCCAAAGAGCACAAACAGTCGCACTGGGACAAACCGATCATGGAAAAATTGCCAACACAATTCTCACCAACGCTTCAGAAAGGACAAAGCTCGTCTCCTAGCGGTGAAGGCACCACACTCAGGAGATTTCCTTCTAGCTGTTCCCAATTCCTCTCTGGGGACTCGACTCGACCCACAGGCCTTTCGGATTGGTGTTGCTCTTCGCCTAGCCGCCCCCATACTCACCGAACATAGGTGTATTTGCGGCAGAGCGACGGCTGATCAATTCGGACTTCATGGTCTAGTGTGTCACACATCAGAAGGGAAGTATGCTAGACATGAGGAGGTCAATGACATCATAAAGAGAAGCCTCGCCACAGCCCGTTGCCCAGCTCAACGGGAACCCCAAGTGCAGAGGTCTGATGGAAGTCAAAAGCGTCCTGATGGAGCCACCATGCTACCCTGGAAGGATGGTAAGCAGATTGCTTGGGACTACACCTGTGCTGCCACAATGGCAGACACCTACTTGCAATACTCCGTAGCCGAAGGGGGTGGGGCTGCCAGCCAGAAGACCTGCAAATATGAAGACCTTCCCTCTTGCTATAACTTCATCCCAATAGGGTCGGAGACCCATGGAGCATGGGGCAAGTGTGCTCTAAAGTTTCTCAAGGAGCTGGGTGGAAAACTCATCATAGAAACCAAGGACCACAGGGCAACCAGCTTCCTCTTTCAGGGTCTCAGTGTTGCGATCCAGAGGGGAAATGCCTGCACCATTCTGGGCACGCGGCCCACTGCCAAGGAGCTGGACGAAGTATTTGACATGTAGCTCTGAGTTGTCATCTATGTTGTTTTACTCACTACTGTATTCTTGTTAATGTATTTTGACAATGTATTTTGTCTTGAAATAAATTTTATATATATTTAATAAAAGATGGGTTGGTAGGGGAAGTGGAATATTCAAATGGCTTCAGGAAGACATCTAAATATTCTTCCTTGAAGCCTTTTTATCCACTTCTCCGAGGCTATGGACCCACAATTTACACCAGAGGTGGACCCCATTTATATATATATATATATATATATATATATATATATATATATATATATATATATATATATATATATATATATATGTAAGACAACCACTATGAAAAAATAGAGGAATTCCAAGCGCTTTCGTGACTACTCACATTATCAAGGAACTATAAAGAAAACATGACAAGGAGGCTTATAAAGGGGGCAAGACTACACCTCACAGTAGCGTAACATCGCACGACTCTGTGAAGAGGAACATAAGAAAGGACCTGAAACTCTTCCCAAGAATTAAGATTAGTGCAATTTATCATTAAATTCTTCCCAAATTTTATTAATTATAAATGAATCCAATTTATATAAACCAAAAGAAATATTCATATTATTTTCAAAACTGCTTTTAATGAAACATGATTCTATTATATTCCTCTCAACCATGGACTTGCTTGATACAACCTTCTCAGCATTTTGAAAATCAATTGGATGGTTAAAATCTCTCACATGAATAAATAGAGCATTAGAATCTTGTCCAGTTCTAATGCTATATTTATGTTGTTTTAATCTTAGTTCAAGACTTTTACCAGTTTGACCGTAATAAACTTTATCGCATATTTTACAAGGAATCTTATAGACACATCCGTCAGCATTTTGGGGGGAATTTTTTATCAAAATTTTTACTGTATCAAGATTTTTAAATACAACTTTGATATCCTCTAACACAGTCTAAATTAAGAATGCACCAACCAATGTGGTTTACAGAGTTTACAAGGTCCTCTGCATTGTGTCCCCCCTTTCTTATGTAGGACCATCAGGAAAATCACTATATATATATATATATATATATATATATATATATATATATATATATATATATATATATATATATATATATATATATATATATATATATATATATATATAAGTAAGATGTGTATTATAGTGACGATGTGTGTATAATATACACACATCTCTATAATACACACATCGTCAATATAATACACAAATCTTCACTATATTACACACATCATCACTATAATACACACATCTTCACTATAATACACACATTGTCACTATAATACACAAATCTTCACTATAATACACATATAGTCACTATAATACACACATCGTCACTATAATATACGCATCTTCCCTATAATACACACATTTTCACTATAATACACACATTTTCACTATAATACACACATTTTCACTATAATACTCACATCGTCACTATAATACACACATCATTACTATAATATGTACATCTTCACTATAATACACAAATTTTCACTATAATACACACATCGGCACTATAATACACACCTCTTGTGTATATATATATATATATATATATATATATATATATATAGGATGGGGTCCACCTCTGGTGTAAATTGTGGGTCCCATAGCCTCAGAGAAGTGGATAAAAAGGCTTCAAGGAAGAATATTTAGATGTCTTTCTGAATCATATATATATATATATATATATATATATATATATATATATATATATATATATATATATATATATATATATATATATATATATTTTGGCTTAAATAGCTACGCTCATCTTGCCGAATAAGACAAGCGAAAATTTGTGTATGCAATAATTTCGCAAAAATCATTCTGAACCTAACGAAAAAATATAAACTTATCTAAAATATATTTGGCTGGATTAGGCTGAATTAAATTGCGCTTCTTATAATAAGGTTAGGTAAGTTTTCTAAGGTTCTTTTGGAATAAAATTATTAATTTTTTTATCAACATAAATAAAAAATATCTTGAAACGTATAAGAGAAAATTTTAGAAAGGACTTATTTTAAACGAGTTCTTGCTAACTGACCAGTTTTACCTATTCTGCACGACATATATATATATATATATATATATATATATATATATATATATATATATATATATATATATATATATATATATATATATATATATATACAGCACCTCTTTTCTGTGTTAGGCTTTTTTGTTGGCTTTCAACTGGGCCATTGTTCACTATGTTTGGTATTTTACCGCTACTCAGCCGTTATCGACATTTTCTTATAACAGTTACGTAAGGACGAGCGCCGCTGTACAGATGTATAGGTAGAAACGCTGAGAAAATTTAGGAAAAATAAAAAAGACTTGGATAGACAACATGAATGATCAGTCAAGTGAATTTAGAAATTATACCTATTTAGGTGCAAATATATTAATTTCTTAGAAGATTAAAGAAGACCAGAAATGAAGTATAGATTTGGAGGGAATAAAAGTTACTAACATTGAACAAGGTCTTGGGGTAGTTGCGGTCGGCGAAGGCGCATGTCAAGTGAACAGCGATGTAGGCGTAGGTACGCTTAATAAACCTCAAAACGGCTATAATTAACCTTAGCCAAGAGTCATTAGGATTGTGTGTGGCTGACAGCAAGCAAGATCTTGAATGTGAGACAGCTGACACAAGCACCAGGGTGTGTGGCTGACAGCAAGCAAGGTCTTGAATGTGAGACAGCTGACACAAGCACCAGGGTGTGTGGCTGACAGCAAGCAAGGTCTTGAATGTGAGACAGCTGACACAAGCACCAGGGTGTGTGGCTGACAGCAAGCAAGGTCTTGAATGTGAGACAGCTGACACAAGCACCAGGGTGTGTGGCTGACAGCAAGCAAGGTCTTGAATGTGAGACAGCTGACACAAGCACCAGGGAGACACGATAAGAAGGGATGTTAATAACTCAAATCAACCACAAAGTCGTTAATAATTTTTCCTTCAGCTTCAGGATGGTCAGAAAGTAAACAGTGTTAAACGAAGAAATGGTGGAAGAAGACACCGTACACAGCTTAATGAAAGGTACGACAGGAAATACGTTACTGGGTTTTCCCAGTTCTATTTACTTAGTAGGTAGGTATCTGGGTGTTAGCCGACTGGTGTGGGTCGCATCCTGGGGATAAAATTAACCTACTTTGTCCGAAGATGTCTTCCTACAAGGAGCTTCCTGTATAGTATGTCAACTAGGCCTAAGTTGTATCATGTACTTTTAGAAATAAAGTTCCTTATTATTATTAATATTATTATTATTAGATAGGACAACAGAAGCAGAAACTCATCCCCAGCAGCCACTAGGTATGTTCATAAGAGCCACAATACTACTACTACTACTACTACTACTACTACTACTACTACTACTACTACTACTACTACTACTACTACTACTACTACTACTACTACTACTACTACTACTACTACTACTACTACTACCACTACTACTACTACTACTACTACTACTACTACTACTACTACCACTACCACTACCACTACACTACCACTACCACTACCACTACTACTACTACTACTACTACTACTACTACTACTACTACTACTACTACTACTACTACTACTACTACTACTAATAATAATAATAATAATATCTTTATTTCTACAAGTACATGTACATGGTATACAGTCCTAGCTGACTTCAGTGATATACTACTATATAGAAAGCCGCTTGTTATGCAGAGCATTTCATGCAAATTAGGTCAGTTGCGACCCACACCCGCCGACTAACACCCAGGTACCCATTTTACTGATGGGAACATAGACAACTGGTGTAAGGAATCATGTCCAATGTTTCTACCCTCACCTGGAATCGAATTGGGACGCCTCACAGTGTGAAGCGAGCTCTAGCCACCATACCTCGGGGCCAAATAATACATACATACATCCTCACTGTATATATTACAAATGTCTTTAATAAATGGTAAGTAACATACGGATTTTGGCATAAAGATTAAATATTCCAGGATGAAAGTCGCGCAGTGTACAAGCGGCCTGTTAGCTCAGTTGGTTAGAGCGCCGTGCTAATAACGCGGATGTCGTGGGTTCGATCCCCATACGGGCCAGGGTGAAATATTTTTTTCATTGAATTCAATGTTAGGAGTGCGTGTGTTACTCTTGACTAAGTTCACAATATCTCTCAGACATAAGGATGGTGACATGCCACTGGAACCTGTTTACTACATGTTTTCACCACATCGCCAATCTTCCACCGAGGAAGAGTGACAATAAGAGGACACATTCACAATCATTCAGTCACTGCAGTCACTGCATGAACAACACAATTAATGACCCTCTGAATTTTAACAGCCCCACCCCAACTTCATGAATTGTACCTCTCACATCCAGGACTCGAGTACCTGTAATCAGTTTCCCTGAAACCCTTCACCAACGTTGCCTTGGTCACACTCCAACAGCACGTCATGCTATAAAAACAGCTTATCATTTTTTCCACTCCATTCTAACGTACACAAGCCTGCTGGATGCTCAAGACCTCTAACTTATACCTCTGATTTCCTAACAATGTCTTCTAAGCTGCACATGTGTCCCTTTACCTAACACCACACTGCTCTCAAACATTGACTTCCACTCTGTCTTCAACCTCCCCTTCGCTGCAACACTTAAAGACCACATCTCACACCCCTGTGTAAGTCTTGGTGCCACACCCCTGTGTAAGTCTTGGTGCCACACGCCTGTGTAAGTCTTGGTGCCACTATACTTTGGCACATTCATCTTTTTTGCTTCCACACATAAACGTCTTTCTTTGCACAGATGTCTCAACACACTACACATCTTTCCCCTCCCCCCGTCCCTCATCTGTTCTATGGTGCACTTGTCTTCACTGTACATTTCTGCCGACACGTGAACTATCATATATGTGAACACATTCACTTCTTCCATATTCTCTCCCTGTAATCTGATATCCGATCTTTCATCTCCTAAACTTTGTCTTACCCTCATCATCTTACTATTTGTTATGCTTATTTTTAATTTCCTTCTTTTACATTACTACTCTAACTCCTCTTCCAACCATAGCAACTTATTTTCGAAATACCCAAAAAGAAACGTGTACATAGCAAAGAAACGTGTCATTAGCAAAGAAACGTGTCATTAGCAAAGAAACGTGTCATTGGAAAAGAAACGTGTCATTAGAAAAGAGCAACTATTATAACTCCCATTTTGTATCAGATTTATCTGTTAATCGCATATCTCTCCACAACACTCTAAAATTCACTTCTTTTACAACCCCATCTGCAGATGTTTTAAAACAACCATGATGACATCATACATCTCTATTTAGGGCCACCTACTTTCACTGGAACATAGCCCCTTTCTGTCTTACATACCCTTACCTGAGCCTTACTTAAAAACTTTCCAGGCTTTTTAGTAACGCACCATCTATTTCATATATTTGCAACATCTGCCACATTGCTTCTCGATCCACCCTCTCACAAGGCTTTTCTAAATCCATAAATGCGGCAAACAGCTCCTTATCCTTATCTTAGCATCGTTCACTTATAAGCTTCAATGTAAATATTTGGTCTTCAAATCCTCCTTGTTCCTCTGCAATCCTACATTCTGTTTTATTCCAACTCTTTCAATAATAATACAACCTCACACTTTCTCAGATATACCAAACAAGCTTATTGCCCTATAATTCTTACATTCTATCTTGTCCCAATATAGAAAGGAAATATGTATGCTCACTTTTCATGTCAAACCAAAATAAGACATAGTACAGAATGCCAGCATTGGCTGACAGGAGAATACGAGACATGATAACCAAGGCTACAAGGGAAGGTACATGTATAGATAATGATTTAGGTTACACGTATAAGTAATGATTATAATTACATGTATAAATAATGATTATTGTTACATGTATAAGTAATGATTATAGTTACAGGTATAAATAATGATTATAGTTAAACGTAGAAGTAATGATTATAATTACATGTATAAATAATGATTATAGTTACATGTATAAGTAATGATTATAGTTACACGTATAAATAATGATTATAGTTACATGTAGGAGTAATGATTAAAGTTACATGTATAAATAATGATTATAGGTACACGTAGAAGTAGTGATTATATTTACATAGGTAATGATTTAGGCTACACATATAGGGAAGTTAATGGAAGATCCATATACCTGCCTATCATCACAGAGGCTCATCGACAATTTGTGAACGACATAGCATCAGAATAAAAAAAAAGTGATCCAAAGCTGCTACACAGCCACATCAGAAAGCAGACAACAGTTAAGGACCAGGTAATAAAGCTGAAGAAAGAAGGGGGCTAACTAGGAATGACCAGAAAATCTGTAAGAAGCTTATCATGAAATGTAAGTAGGTGTTCGCGAACCTGGACAGGCTGCAGGTCTGGTCTGGCAAGTGGTCCCTCGAATTTAACCCCAGAAAAAGCCAAATTATGAAGATTAGGGTTTGTCCAAGAAGACCTCAAACGAAACACAGGCTCCAATGGCATAGGTTGCGAACCTCACTCGAGGAAAAGGACCTCGGGGTGAGCATTAAGCGGAACATATTTACTGCAGCATACATCAACTGAATAACTGCCCCAGAAAACGCGCCTCTGGTAAATATAAGACTAGATTTCAAGAACCTATGCAATGAGTGTATCATTCACATCACTCTAACCATACCACGGGCGGGGCTTAAACCCGCGGTGTGCAACGAGACTAGTCCCAGAGCTATGAGGAGACATTAAGGTAGGTAAATCTATAAGTCTATAGGCATTAGGGGAGAGAAGGGCAAGGGGTGATATCATAACAACGTACAATATACTGAGAGAGACTGACAGAGTAGACTAGGACAGATTGTTCGAGGCGGGAAACAGGAACACGAGGGCATAACTGGAAGTTGAAAACAGATGAATCACAAGAATGTTAGGAAGCATTTTTTCAGCCTCATAATTGTCAGGAAGTGGAACGATCTGGACAGAGGAATGATAGAGGCAGGATCAATACATATCTTTAAGAAGATGTACGATAGGGCTCTCAAAGCCAGGAAAAAAATGAAACTAGTAGCGGCCAGCGATTGGCGGGGTCAGGAGCTGAGACTCGACCTCTGTAACCACATTTAGGTGAGTAGGAGTTTGCATGTGCCTCAGGAGGACCAGAGTGTTGTCTCGAGCGGCCTGTTAGCTCAGTTGGTTAGAGCGCCGTGCTAATAACGCGGATGTCGTGGGTTCGATCCCCACACGGGCCAATATTAATATTTTTTTCAGTTGTGTACGAAACCCTTGTGTTTCACTGCCAACGTTGAAAATACGACATTAGACTGAGAATGAGTTGTGTAGCAATGGTTTGTAGTCCGCCATATTGATGCCAAGATAAGAGAGAAACAATTAAATGTATGAAGGTCACTCAGAGAACAAAACAAAAATATCACATTTACGGTGACATCATTTGTGACCAGCGAAATTTGTGACTCGGGGCATTGTGGCCCGTGACATTTTTGACCCGTAATATCATATGGGACCCGTGACATCATCTGTGACTTGTGACATCACCTCCAGCTGCTGCACCTCACTTCTGCTCCAGTATAGCAAGGTGGCCTAAGACCTTCCATCAAGGCTGATAGACTGTAAATCACGTCTCTCCAGAAACTGTAACCAAATAGATCCACTGCCCACTTTACCTGTATAAAGCTTTATCAAGCACTAATAAAGACCTCTCCTCTGCACTATGTCTCTTTACTTAAAATAAAAGAATATTGTTCATCTAGTCTTATGTGTGTGTGTGTGTGTACTCACCTAGTTGTGGTTGCAGAGGTCGAGACATAGCTCCTGGCCCCGCCTCTACACTGGCCGCTACTGGGTCACTCTCCCTGCGCCATGAGGTTTATCATACCTCTTCTTAAAGCTATGTATGGAACCTGCCTCCACTACATCGCTTCCCAAGCTATTCCACTTCCCGACCACTCTGTGACTGAAGAAATACTTCCTAACATCCCTGTGATTCATCTGAGTCTTCAACTTCCAACTGTGTCCCCTTGTTGCTGTGTCCCATCTCTGGAACATTCTGTCTCTGTCAACCTTTTTAATTCCTCTCAGTATTTTATATGTCGTTATCATGCCCCCCCTATCTCTCCTGTCCTCCAGTGTCGTCAGGTCGATTTCCCTTAACCTCTATTCGTAGGACATACCCCTTAGCTCCGGGACTAGTCTTGTTGCAAACCTTTGCACTTTCTCTAGCTTCTTTACGTGCTTGGCTAGATGTGGGTTCCAAACTGGTGCTGCATACTCCAGTATGGGCCTAACGTACACAGTGTACAAGGTCCTGAACGATTCTTTATTAAGATGTCGGAATGCTGTTCTTAGGTTTGCTAGGCGCCCGTAGGCTGCAGCAGTTATTTGGTTGATGTGCGCCTCAGGAGACGTGCCTGGTGTTATACTCACCCCAAGATCTTTTTCCTTGATTGAGGTTTGTAGTCTCTGGCCACCTAGACTGTACTCTGTCTGCGGTCTTCTTTGCCCTTCCCCAATCTTCATGACTTTGCACTTGGTGTGTGTGTGTGTGTTAGTTACCATTTTGTCCTAGGCACATGTCGATTTGACACTAGGCCTGTTGTATGTATGTGTGTGTGTGTGTGTAAGGAAACACTTCGAAATGTTTCCGCCCCGTCGGGAATAGAACCCGGGCCCTCCGTGCGTGTGTGTGTGTGTGTGTGTGTGTGTGTGTGTGTGTGTGTGAGTGCGTGTGTACTCACCTAATTGTACTCACCTAATTGTGGTTGCAGGGGTCGAGACTCAGCTCCTGGCCCCGCCTCTTCGCTGTCTGCTACTGGGTCTCTGCTCTCCCTGCTCCATGAGCTTTATCATACCTTGTCTTAAAACTATGTATGGTTCCTGCCTCCACTATATCTTTCTCTAGACTATTCCACTTCCTGACTACTCTGTGGCTGAAGAAATGCTTCCTAACATCCCTTTGACTCATCTGAGTCTTCAGCTTCCAGTTGTGTCCCCTTGTTTCTGTGTTCCCTCTCTGGAACATCATGTCACTGTCTACCTTGTCAATTCCCGCAGTATTTTGTATGTCGTTATCATGTCTCCTCTGACAGTTCTTTCCTCCAGTGTTGTTAGTCCTATTTCGCTCAACGTTTCTTCATAAGACAGACCCCTGAGTTGTAGAACTAACCTTGTCGCAAACCTTTGCACTTTCTCTAGTTTCTTTACGTGCTTGACCAGGTGTGGGTTCCAGACTGGTGCTGCATATTCTAGTATGGGCCTGACGTACACGGTATACAGTGTCTTGAACGATTCCTTGTTAAGGTAACGGAACGCTAATCATAGGTTTGCCAGTCGCCCATATGCTGCCGCAGTTATCTGGTTGATGTGTGCCTCCAGAGACGTGCTTGGCGTTATACTCACTCCAAGGTCTTTCTCCTTTGCCGAGGTTTGTAGCCTTTGTCCGCCTAGCTTGTACTCTGTCAGCGGTCTTCTTTGCCCTTCTCCGATCCTCATGACTTTGCATATGGAGGGATTGAATTCGAGAAGCCAATTGCTAGACCAGATGTCGAGCTTGTCCAGGTCTGTTTGCAGCCCTGCCTGGTCCTCTTCCGATGTGATTATCCTCATTATTTTCACATCATCCGCGAATAGAGACACTTCTGAGTCTATCCCGTCCGTCATGTCATTTACATATACCAGGAATAACACTGTGTGAGTGTGTATGTGTGTGAGTGTGTGTGTGTGTGTGTGAGTGTGTGTGTGTGTGTGTGTGTGTGTGTGAGTGCGTGTGTGTGTGAGTGTGTGTGTGAGTGTGTGTGTGTGTGTGTGTGTGTGTGTGAGTGTACTCACCTAATTGTGGTTGCAGGGGTCGAGACTCAGCTCCTGGCCCCGCCCATGTGTGTGTGTGTGTGTGTGTGTGTGTGAGTGTGTGTGTGTGTGTGTTTGTGTGTATGTATGTGTATGTGTGTACTCACCTAGTTGTGGTTGCAGGGGTCGAGTCATAGCTCCTGGCCCCGCCTCTTCACTGGCCGCTACTGGGTCACGCTCCCTGCTCCATGAGCTTTATCATACCTCTTCTTAAAGCTATGAATGGAACCTGCCTCTACTACATCGCTTCCCAAGCTATTCCACTTCCCGACCACTCTGTGACTGAAGAAATACTTCCTGACATCCCTGTGATTCATTTGAGTCTTCAACTTCCAACTGTGTCCCCTTGTTGCTGTGTCCCATCTCTGGAACATTATGTCTCTGTCCACCTTGTCTATTCCTCTCAGTATCTTATATGTCGTTATTATGTCTTCCCTATCTCTCCTGTCCTCCAGTGTCTTCAGGTCGATTTCCCTTAACCTCTCCTCGTGGGACAAGTCTTGTTGCAAACCTTTGCACTTTCTCTAGCTTCTTTACGTGCTTGGCTAGATGTGGGTTCCAAACTGGTGCTGCATACTCCAGTATGGGCCTAACGTACACAGTGTACAGAGTCCTGAACGATTCTTTATTAAGATGTCGGAATGCTGTTCTTAGGTTTGCTAGGCGCCCGTATGCTGCAGCAGTAAATTGGTTGATGTGAGCCTCAGGAGATGTGCCTGGTGTTATACTCACTCCAAGATCTTTTTCCTTGATTGAGGTTTGCAGTCTCTGGCCCCCTAAACTGTACTCCGTCTGCTGTCTCCTTTGCCCTTCCCCAATCTTCATGACTTTGCACTTGGCGGGGTTGAACTCCAGGAGCCAATTGCTGGACCAGGCTTGCAGCCTGTCCAGATCCCTTTGTAATTCTGCCTGGTCCTCGTCCGACTGGATTCTTCTCATCAACTTCACATCATCTGCAAACAGGGACACTTCGGTGTCTATTCCTTCCGTCATGTCGTTCACAAATACCAGAAACAGCACCGGTCCTAGGACTGACCCCTGTGGAACCCCACTCGTCACCGGCGCCCACTCTGACACCTCGCCACGTACCATGACTCGCTGCTGTCTTCTTGACAGGTATTCCTTGATCCATTGTAGTGCCTTCCCTGTTATCCCTGCCTGGTTCTCCAGCTTCTGCACTAATCTCTTGTGTGGAACTGTGTCAAACGCCATCTTACAGTCCAGGAATATGCAATCTACCCACCCCTCTCTCTCTTGTCTTACTGCTGTCACCGTGTCGTAGAACTCCAGTAGGTTTGTGACACATAATTTCCCGTCCCTGAAACCGTGTTGGCCGTCGTTGATAAGCTCATTCCTTTCTAGGTGCTCCACCACTCTTCTCCTGACAATCTTCTCCATGACCTAGCATACTATATATGTCAGTGACACTGGCCTGTAGTTTAGTGCTACGTTCCTGTCTCCTTTTTTAAAGATTGGAACTACATTTGCTGTCTTCCATACCTCAGGTAGTTGCCCTGTTCCGATAGACGTGTTGAAGATCGTTGTTAGGGGTACACATAGCTCCTCCGCTCCCTCTCTCAGGACCCATGGAGAGATGTTATCCGGCCCCATCGCCTTTGAGGTATCTAGCTCACTTAGTAGCTTCTTCACTTCCTCCTCAGTTGTGTGTTTTGTGTCCAGCACTTGATGGTGTACCCTACCTCTCCTCCTTTCTGGAGGCCCTTCTATCTCCTCTGTGAACACCTCTTTGAATCTCATGTTGAGCTCCTCACACACTTCGCGGTCATTTCTTGTGACCTTCCCTCCTTCCTTCCTCAGCCTGATCACCTGGTCCTTGACTGTTGTTCTCCTCCTGATGTGACTGTACAACAGCTTCGGGTCAGATTTGGCTTTCGCCGCTATGTCATTCTCATACTGTCGTTGGGCCTCCCTTCTTACCTGTGCATATTCATTTCTGGCTCTACGACTTTATCAAACCTCGTCTTAAAACTATGTATGGTTCCTGCCTCCACTACGTGGCTTTCTAGGCTATTCCACTTCCTGACAACTCATAGGAGTCTTCAACTTCCAATTGTGACCCCTTGTTTCTGTGTCCCCTCTCTGGAACATCTTGTCTCTGTCCACCTTATCTATTCCTCGCAGTATTTTATATGTCGTTATCATGTCTTCCCTAACCCTCCTGTCCTCTAGTGTCGTCAGGCCGATTTCCCTTAACCTTTCTTCGTAGGACAATCCCCTTAGCTCTGGGATTAGTCTTGTTGCAAACCTTTGCACTTTCTCTAATTTCTTGACGTGCTTGACCAGGTGTGGGTTCCATTCTGGTGCTGCATGCTCCAGTATGGGCCTGACGTATATGGTGTACAGAGTCTTGAATGATTCCTTAGTGAGGTATTGGAACACTATTCTTAGGTTTGCCAGCCGCCCGTATGCTGCAGCAGTTATCTGATTGATGTGTGCCTCAGGAGATGTTCTCGGTATTATACTCACTCCAAGATCATTTTTCCTTGAGTGAGGTTTGCAGTCTTTGGCCACCTAGACTATACTCTGTCTACGGTCTTCTTTGCCCTTCCCCGATCTTCATGACTTTACATTTGGCAGGGTTAAACTCTAGGCGCCAGTAACTGGACCAGGCTTGTAGCCTGTCCAGGTCTCTTTGTAGTCCTGCCTGATCCTCGACTGATTTAATGCTTCTCATTAACTTCACATCATCTGCAAACAGGGACACTTCTGAGTCTATCCTTTCCGTTATGTCATTCACATATACCAAAAACAGTACAGGTCCTAGGTCTGCCCTTGTGGAACCCCACTCGTCACAGGTGCCCACTCTGACACCTCGTCACGTACCATGACTCGTTGTTGCCTCCCTGTCAGATATTCTCTGATCCATTGCAGTGCCTTTCCTGTTACTTGTGCCTGATCCTCTAGCTTTTGCATTAACCTCTTGTGAGGAACTGTGTCGAACGCCTTCTTGCATTCCAAAAAAATGCAGTCTATCCACCCCTCTCTCTCGTGTCTTACTTCTGTTACCTTGTCATAAAACTCCAGCAGGTTTGTGACACAGGATTTTCCTTCCCTGAAACCGTGCTGGTTGTCGTTTATAAGCTTGTGTCTTTCTAGGTGCTCCACCACTCTCCTCCTGATGATCTTCTCCATGACTTTGCATACTATACACGTCAGTGACACAGGTCTGTAGTTTAATGCCTCGTGTCTGTCTCCTTTCTTAAAAATTGGGACTACATTTGCCATCTTCCACGCCTCAGGTAGTTGCCCAGTTTCAATGGATGTGTTGAAGATTTTTGTTAGTGGCACACACAACATCTCTGCTCCCTCTCTAAGGACCCACGGAGAAATGTTGTCCGGTCCCACCGCTTTTGAGGTATCGAGTTCACATAGCAGCTTCTTCACCTCCTCCTCGGTTGTGTGTATTTCATCCAGCACTTGTTCTTATACCTCCCTATTCTGAATTCCTGGAGTCCTTCCTGTCTCCTCTGTAAATACTTCTTTAAATCTCATGTTGAGCTCCTCACATACCTCTTGGTCGTTTCTTGTGAACTCCCAACCTTCCTTCCTCAGCCTGATTACCTGGTCCTTGATTGTTGTTTTCCTCCTGATGTGGCTATACAACAGCATCGGGTCCGACTTGACTTTTGATGCTATATCATTTTCATATTGTTGCTGAGCCTCCCTTCTTACCTGTGCATATTCGTTTCTGGCTCTTCAGCTAATCTCTTTATTTTCCTGGGTCCTTTGTCTTCTGTACTTTTTCAATTCTCTATTACACTTAGTTTTTGCCTCTCTACACCTCTGGGTGAACCAAGGACTCGTTCTGGTCTTCCCATTACTTCTGCCCTCCCAGTGCGACTGGGAGGTATAGGGGTGCGCAAAGCAAGGCAGGTAGCTTTACCTGCATTTCTGTCATCGTGTTTGGCCTCCTGTGGATTAGTCAAGAAGATTGTCCCTTAACGTTTGAGAGGTGTGGTGGGAGCTCAAGACCCCAGGTTCATTGAAGCAGCCGTGCGGTGGGACATCCTGGCAGACTCCTCCAGTAGACCAGCTCCTCCCAAAGAGCACAAACAGTCCCACTGGGACAAGCCGATCATGGAAAAAAATGCCAACACAATGCTCACCAACGCTTCAGGAAAGGACAAAGCTCGTCTCCTAGCGGTGAAGGCACCACACTCAGGAGATTTCCTTCTAGCTGTTCCCAATTCCTCTCTGGGGACTCTACTCGACCCACAAGCCATTCGGATTGGTGTTGCTCTTCGCCTAGCCGCCCCCATACTCACCGAACATAGGTGTATTTGCGGCAGGGCGACGGCCGATCAATTCGGACTTCATGGTCTAGTGTGTCACACATCAGAAGTTAAGTATGCTAGACATGAGGAGGTCATTGACATCATAAAGAGAAGCCTCGCCACAGCCCGTTGCCCAGCTCAACGGGAACCCCAAGTGCAGAGGTCTGATGGAAGTCAAAAGCGTCGTGATGGAGCCACTATGATACACTGGAAGGATGGTAAGCAGATTGCTTGGGACTACACCTGTGCTGCCACAATGACAGACACCTTCTTGCAATACTCCGTAGCCGAAGGGGGTGGAGCTGCCAGCCACAGGAAGACCCAGAAGACTCGCAAATATGAAGGCCTTCCCCCTTGCTATAACTTCATCCCAATAGGGTCGGAGACCCATGGAGTATGGGGCAAGTGTGCTCTAAAGTTTCTCAAGGAGCTGGGTGAAAAACTCATCATAGAAACCAAGGACCACAGGGCGACCAGCTTTCTCTTTCAGAGACTCAGTGTTGCGATCCAGAGGGGAAATGCCTGCAGCTTTCTGGGCACGCGGCCCACTGCTGGGGAGCTGGACGAAGTATTTGACATGTAGCTCTGAGTTGTTATCTATGTTGTTTTACTCCCTATTGTATTCTGGTCAATTGTCTTGAAATAAATTTTATACATATTCAAAAGATGGGGTGGTAGGGGAAGTGGAATATTCAAATGGTTTCAGAAAGAAATCTAAATATTCTTCCTTGAAGCCTTTTTATCCACTTCTCCGAGGCTATGGGACCCACAATTTACACCAGAGGTGGACCCCATCCTATATATATATATATATATATATATATATATATATATATATATATATATATATATATATATATATATATATATATATATATAAAATAATATATATATATATATATATATATATATATATATATGTATATACATATATATATAATATATATATGTATATACATATTATATATTATATGTATTCCAAGTAACTCACATTTTTTAACTATGCTAGCAGTCTGTACCTGCTTCGGTGAAGTTTAGTAAACACATAATTTTAATTATTTAACTGAAGTTGAAAAAATGAAATTCTTCAATTTCCTATAAAAGATTTTTGGTGAACGAAAAGTGGCTACAAAATGTTAATATAGTTAGAGTGTTGGCAAGCACGAGACCAGCAGCAGGAGTGCAGTCGAGAAAGAGGTTGTCAGGAGTAGTAAGGCTTAGCTGGATACCTCCTAGCATGAGGATGAGATGTGGACCTCCAGACGTGAGGCCGAGTTGGAGACCTAGTGTAATGTCTCTCAGGTGAAGAACGCCAGGCGTGAGTTTCAGTTGGTCATCTAATAAAGGGTCTCTCAACTGGAGACTGTAAGGCATAAGAATGAACTGGAGACCGCCAAGCGTTAGGCTGACCTGGAGGCCGCCATACTTGAGGCTCAGCTGGAGGAACTCAGGCATAAGGCTGAAATGGAGACCGCCAGGCTTGAAGGTAAGTTAGAGGCCGCCAGGCGTGAGGCTAAACTGGAAGCCGCCTGGTATAAGGCTTAGCTGGAGACCGCCAGGCGTAAGGCCGAGTTGGAGACCGCTAGGCGTAAGTCTGACATGGAGGCCGCCAGACGTAAGGCTTATCTGAAGATCTCCACGCTTGAGGCTGAGCTGGAGGCTGCCAGGTGTGAAGCAGTGCTGGAGACCGCCTGGCATGAGGCTGAACTGGAGGCCGCCAGGTGTAAGGTTGAACTGGAGACATCCAGGCTCGAGGGTGAGCTGGAGGCTGCCAGGCTAGTGGCTGAGCTGTAGGCCGCGAAGTGTGAGGTTGAGCTACAGGCTGCCAGGCATGAGGAAGAGCTGGAGAGCTCCAGGTTTATGGCTCAGTTGGAGGCTGCCAGGTGTGCAGCCGAATAGGCAGCAAGGCGCCTGACTGAGGAGGCCTCCAGATGTGTGGCTGAGATGAACGTATTGACTACAAGGAGCTCAACTAACGTTTCGGCTAGTATCCCTGGCAGGAGGTTGGTAGTGGAGTAAGCTCCACTGTATTCCGCATAGATCTCGAAGATCAAATAGTCTGTGCCAAGAAGGTTAATGATGAGTTATATAGGAAATGGTTTAAGAAAGAAGTTGTTTTTCTTAAGCGACTTGATGGTGCCGGTGGCGCCCTTATTCCACTATATATGTCCACTGATCTTACTGTCCTTGTTATGTCTTACAGGGGTAACACACGCCTCGATAATTTCTTAAAACACTGTTCTGTCGGCAAATGCCTTCGCGCTTTAATCAAGCTGACAGTTTCCCTAAACCAGGTTCACAACAGGGGTGTCCTACATAGTGATCTTAAGATGGATAATGTCATGGTTCAGAATGTGGATGATCCTGATAATTTTATAGTGAACATTATCGACTTTGGATTAGCCCAACGCCTAGGAGCAAGTCGAGAAATATTCATCAGTAAAAGTCGACACTATCCTCCCGAGTCTCGCTGCCCAGTGTAAGCATTACGAAGTTTTGATGTTTACTCCCTAGGTACACTTATCTGTCACTGCTGTGCATTACTGATTGCTAAGAAACTACCAAAAGACCTATTAATTCTTTCTCTGTCAATGATTGATGAGTCGCAGAGAAAGCGTCCAAATCTAAAATTCGTCAAAAATCGTCTGTTAAAAATCTTGGATCAAATTGACGATACAGATGAAGTTTCAGGGGAGGAATTTTCTGAAGAGACACTTCAACTCGTAGAAACAATAGTACAAAGGGTGTTGAGGGATTCTCCCCAGATATAAGGCGCCCTGCCTGTGTGATGGCCAGGATGAGTCACATAAACTAACGAATTGTAAAAAAAAAAAATTCTGTGCGCAGCCACCTCTACGTGGTGAGTTCTGGGTATTTTGTGTGACTGTCAGAATATAATGTCAGGCAAAATAGCTGAGAGCTGCTATCAATATACATTTTGTCTTTTGGACAGTGTATACTGAACACTACCAGTGATTAAATCTCAGTGACTGTCCTTACAAATGGAATTAATGATTCTTAAAAGTGTATTTCCCTCACATGAAGAAATTTTGATCATTGCCGAAAATTAATGTTTAAAAATATTATTTTCATTTTATCCACACATCAGTGGATGTGTGAAGAGGGTAACGAATGTGAGTAGAATGTGTTGGTGGGTGAGTTGAATGTGTTGGAAGGTGATAGTTGTGTGTAGAGGGTGATGGTTGTGTGTAGAGGGTGATGGTTGTGTGTAGAGGGTGATGGTTGTGTGTAGAGGGTGATGGTTGTGTGTGAGTAGGGTGATGAGTTAGTGTGATGAGAGTGAGGATGTGTGGGTGATGGTTGTGTGTAGAGGGTGATGGTTGTGTGTAGAGGGTGATGGTGTGTGAGGTGATGGTTGTGGTAGGTGATGGTTGTGTAGGTGATGTTGTGAGGTGATGGTGTGTAGGTGATGGTTGTGTAGGTGATATCAGGTGTTTTTTGGGGGGCTTATATGCCGGCGACTAACAATCGTCGGGTCAAGGAAGAGTTTGTTTGTGATGTTTTAGTGTACGCTTTGAGGGGTCTCCCTTTAGTCAGTGTCATTGCGAGTGATTGGAATTGCGTGATTAGAGGGAAGGATGTGGAACCTAGGGGAGGCGGGTTGTGAGTTGGGGGTCTTAAGGAAGGTGTTGCAGGCAGTCGGGGTGGTGGACGTAGTTAGGGGAGGTGGGTGGCAGGTAGAACACACTTATATTAAATGGGGTTACGCGGCACGGGTGGATCGGGTTTATGTATCCAGTGCGGTTCGGGTCGGTGCTGTAACTTGTGAGGATCTGGGTTACACAGACCACAGGGGCGTTTTGGCTGAGTTGGGGTGGGAAGGAGCGGTGAGGATTTACCCTAAGTTGAATGTAAGTTTGTTGCAAGGGCCGGATCATCGGGAGATATTTGCGGAATGGTAGGGGAGGTTCTGGGATGGGGGTCGGGGGATTGGCGACGTTGAGGATTGGTGAACGTGAGAGTGAAAGTGGCCATCAGGGAATTCTACAAAAGGATAGGCGGGAAGGATGCACGTTTTCGGATGGGGATGCAGAGGTACCTGGAGGAACAACTAAAGGAGTGCTTTGGGGAAGCAGGGAGATATTTGTATGCAGAAATTGAAAATCTTAGGATGCACCTGAGGGACATACAAAATGAAGGATTTCACGTGCTGAGGGTGTGGGGGGGGGGTTAGAGGAGGTACTTTGGGGGATAAACCCTCGGCGCTAGTTTTACGTAAGTTACAATTCCGGAGGAAGGGGATGACGGTTATGTCTCTAGCGGTTGACGAGGATTTGGGAGGGTACCGCCGTGGGCAGGTGATTCGCACCACAGATGCCATGAGTTGCTACACTGATAAAGGGTTTGAGCGCAAATTGGGATGGAGGGAAGGTGATGGGCATGCAAGTGAGATAGTCTTGGAGGGTATCGTTTCGAGACTAGGTACGGAGGATAGGGAGCTTATGGAAGGGTGTATTACTGAAGAGGAAGTTTGGCAGGCAGTGAGGGGCCAAAAATTAGGGAAAGCGCCGGGTCTCGATGGTATTTCGGGAGATTTTTATGTGGCTAATTGGGAGGTTTTACGACAGGTGTTGTTCAGGGTTTTTAATGATATGAAGTTGCAGGGCAGGATGGGCGGGGAGCTAGATACTGGGATCGTGCTTTTAGTGCCTAAGGGAAGTGGCTGCGGGACTCTTGGGACGTATAGGCCAATCACGTTATTATGTGTTGACTATAAAATTTTTGCACGTTTTAGCAAACCGCATGAAGAAAGTTTTGGGGAAGTTATTGGAGGGTGGACAGTATGGGGTCCCAGGACGCAGCATGAGGGAGGGACATCGTAGGATTAAACATTTCATTGAGGGTATCAATTGTTATAGGACAGCACCTTATATCCTTACTTTCGGTGGCTGGTGAATGTTTCTATTTATCCTGTTCAAGGTATCGGTTTTTTAGATACTAATCGTAGTCTTTATGAGAGTATATTTCAAGTTGTTTGTAAAAATTGCTTAATATGTTTTTAAATAAAATATAAACAAAAAAATTATCGTAACCTAAACATAACCTTACCGAATAACTATATATTTCAGAGCAGCACCCACACTGTTGATGCAAGAATGACTCTTTGGTGTCAAAAAATCCTCTTCTTGTTCGCTAAAGCTTTGAATTAGGTTGCAAAAACGAAAATTCACACGAATTACATTCAGTTAATATTAATACTGCTTAGTGTGTTTATAAACTCAGAATATTATTGGAACGTGAGTCTGAATACTAGCTTCTGATTGGGCCAGAGCTCATTAAGCCACGTACACTCTTCCTCTCATAAATGTATTTATGTGGCTAATGTGTACCAAAATAAAAAGATTTCCAAGAAATAAATATTATTTGAGTGTGGATGTTTTCTGTGTATGATAAGAACCAGGTTAGGTTAGGTAAGGGTTGTCAGGAAACAGGATAAGTGTCTCCTGACGCAGGTCTTAGTCAGATGATTACTCGCCGGTCCACCCGTGTGGAAACGGAATTATTTGATCAATGACACTTTGGAATAATTATGTCTGCTGATCTGTCGTTTAAAGACCATAACAAGACAAAGATCACAACAGCCAGGAAGATGACGGGGTGGGTATTGAGAACTTTCAAAACAAGGGAAATAATGCCGATGGTGACACTATTCAAATCGCTAGTGCTCCCTCACTTAGAATACTGCTCAGTGCTGACGGCCCCGTTCAGGGCAGGAGAAATAGCAGAGCTGGAACAAATCCAGAGATCGTTTACGGCTCACATTGAGCCATTGAAACATCTAAATTATTGGGAACGCCTTCAAGTCTTGAACATGTACTCATTGGAGCGGAGGAGAGAGAGATACATGATAATATATACATGGAAAGTACTTGAGGGCCTGGTCCCAAATCTGCACACTGCCATAACAACATACTGGAGTGAGAGATATGGGAGAAAGTGTAAAATAAACCCAGTGAGGAGCAGGGGTGCGGTGGGGACAATACAGGAGCACTGTATTAACATCCGGGGTCCCAGACTATTCAACATCTTACCAGAAGATATCCGAAACACGGCTGGAACCAGTGTAGAAGCCTTCAAGAGGAAACTGGACAAATATCTTCACCAGGTGCCAGATCAACCAGGCTGTGATGGATATGTGGGGCAGCGGGCCTCCAGCAGCAACAGCCTGGTTGACCAGGCAAGCACCAGACGAGCCTGGCCCATGGCCGGGCTCAGAGAGTAGATACTCTCGAAACTCTTCAAAGGTATATCAAAGGTATAAGGTTGTTGACATGCGTGGGAAGCCGTCATCTGAGACTGTTGGTTCACTGATCTCTGATAACTGATTCATACTAAACGAAGTAAAAAAAAACATCGATGTTCCATCGGTAATATTAGTGAGTGTCATGAATCAACTGCCACTTGAATCCCTTGATCAAGTGGTCGAAGATTTAATATTAGTTATAGAAACAGTTGCATTGGCAAAGCCAAAATGGGCAAATAATAGACAAACCAGCAAAAAAAAAAAGAGAGGATAAGTGGTACTACACTGTACATGTGAAATACTGAATTGGCTTAGTAAAGAAAATAAATGCATTGTTCAGAAGTAACTACCAGTAAACACACAAAGTTTGTAAAGACAGTAGCGACTATGGCTAGAGAAACTAGAGCTGTGGTTAGAGAGGAGGCGTGAAAGACCGTCGTGGAAAAGACCACTGCAGCAGCACCTCTAAAACCCGAGGGAAGGAGCAATGGTTCTGCTGCAGAGATGAGTTCATATATCATCATGGGCGAAGAATTATCTACATGAAAAAGAGAGATAACACCAAACATGACAACCCCTTGCAACCACAATTAGGTGAGTACGTAGGGAAGATAAAGGTGACGCACCAGTTAGCGACTGGGAAATGTGATATATAATTAAATGAGGTCCCTTAATTAACAGCCCCTGTGGATGATGGTATCACCTATAGGATAATTAAAGCTATAACCTTTGTTCTACAAGTTTAACTGGTCATATTTATCAAAGATATCTCAGTAAAATGGAAGGAAGGTAGCGTTAGAAATAATTTTACTGAATACATTTTTGTATAGAACAGGAGATAAATTAGACTCCTTCCTAAATATTTTCGTAAAAGGTAAAGGCACTGCAAAGTACATCACGATTTGAGGGGGGGGGCAAACAGTAAGGTACACTACTAAAACTTCGTTGATTTGAGAGGTGCCATCGACTCAACGAATTAGTGGAGATAGAGGCTCAAAGTAAATTATTAATATGGATTAGAAATATCTAAAAGTCAGTAGGACAAGATTATTATTTCAAAAGCGCAAAGACTGGAAGCCAAGGAGGTGTCCTCAGCTCTATGTCTTGATAAACACAGTGGCCATGATCAACTATCCTAATGGTGTGGTCCGTGTAGGTATGTATATGCTGATCTATAGATTCACTCCCTATGCTATGATACGACACAACTAACAGAGGTGGGATATGAAATATAAGGAGCGATTGGAACTATTCTAGTATGGTAAGAGACATAGAGAAGAACTTCAAAAAGCTGTGCCAGTTGTTGACTTAGTATCGGATTAGCGTTGTATGGAGGCAAGTAAAACATTAAAGAGATGATAGGTAAAAAAAAGTACAAAATTGTAATTATAATTTAAGACCACATCACGTGCACGAACCAAGAGAGGTGTGGTCATAGGCCTCTTTTTGAAAACCTTAAGGATTTCCATCCACGAATTTCTCGAGGAAGAGATTATTTTTACCACCCTCTCATTTTATCAACGAACGCACTAGGAGAGGTTGAAGCATCACCACGGAAAGACTCAGTTATCTGAGAGGTACATTATGCTTCTGTTTGCTAGTGCTACTAACACCATCTCTGGTGTACTTTTCCAAGTGTCAGGCGAATGTAGCAACTATCATATAGACTACCGTCAAGGAACTTGTGTAGAATCCACCAACTCTCTCTCTCTCTCTCTCTCTCTCTCTCTCTCTCTCTCTCTCTCTCTTGCAATGTTACCGCCTATGCTCTGGGCTTATCCACACGCGAGTCCGAATAAGTAAACAAATGCGTAATAGTCATTGATTATATTATCTCGCTCCTGATTATTATTATTATTATTAATTTTATTATTCACGCTGCGTATGATCTGTTTGGAATCTCAAACAGACGCCTGCTGATACCTCTAACAGATGTCTGTTGGCACCTCTAAGAGAAGTCAGTTGACATCTCATACAGATGCCTGCTGACACTTTTTAATATATCCCTGTTAACACCTTCTAACAAACGTCTGTTGACATCTAGCAAAAGTCTGTTGACACCTCTAACAGAAGTCTGTTGACACCCATAAACGGAAGTCTATTGACATATCTTGAGAAAGTGTTTTGGCACCTCTAACAAAATTCTATTGATACCTGTAACAGAAGTCTGTTTATACCCCTAACAGAAATCTTTTGACACCTCTAACAGAAGTTTGTTGACACAGCCAACTGATGTCCGTTGGTACCTCTGACAAAAATCTATTGACGCCTTTAACAGAAATCTGTTGACATCTCTAGTTGAAAGCAATTGTCACCTCTAACAGATGTATGCTGAGACCTCTAACAGAAGTCTGCTGCCATACCTAACGGAAATCTGTTTACACCTCTAAAGGTTGTCTGTTGACACTATTAACAGATGTCTACTGGGACCTCTAAAAGACGTATGTTGACATCTCTAAGAGATGTCTGTGAACACCAACAGTCTGTTGCCACTTGTAACAGAAGTCTGTGGGCACCTACAACAGATATATGTTGTAGGTGCAGATGTCTGTTGACATCTGTAACAAAAGTCTGTGAACACCTACAATAGATGTTTGTTGATACCTCTAAGATATCTGTTGACACTTTTAACGTATGTCTCGTGAAACCTCTAACAGAAGTCTGTAGACACCCCGAACAGAAGTCTGTGGACACCTCAACAGAAGTCTGTGGACACCCCAACAGAAGTCTGTGGACACCCCAACAGAAGTCTGTGGACACCCCAACAGAAGTCTGTGGACACCCCAACAGATGTCTGTGGACACCTCCAACAGAAGTCTGTGGACACTTCCAACAGAAGTCTGTGGACACATCCAACAGAAGTCTGAGGACACCTCCAACAGAAATCTGTGGACACCTCCAACAGAAGTCTGTTGACACCTCCAACAGAAGTCTGTTGATACCTCCAACAGAAGTCTGTTGACACCTCCAACAGAAGTCTGTTGACACCTCGAACAGAAGTCTGTTGACACCGATAAAAGTCTGTTGACACCGATAAAAGTCTGTTGACACCTCCAACAGAAGTCTGTTGACACCTCCAACATAAGTCTGCTGACACCTCCAACAGAAGTCTGTTGACACCTCCAACAGAAGTCTGTTGACACCTCCAACAGAAGTCTGTTGACACCTCCAACAGAAGTCTGTTGACACCTCCAACAGAAGTCTGTTGACCTCTTCCACTTGTGCAAGAGGTGAAACATTTTTTTTGTCCACGAATTTTTTTTCTTGTTACGCAATTTTTGTTCATTGTTTTTGTTTTGCCAGCTGACATAGGTATCACTGACGCTTTTGTTACGAGATGTTTGTGTTACTGATGTTTCTGTTACGAGATGTTTGTGTTAATGATGTTTCTGTTACGAGATGTTTGTGTTACTGATGTTTCTGTTAAGAGATGTTTGTAATACTTATGTTTCTGTTAAGAGATGTTTGTGTTACTGATGTTTCTGTTACGAGACGTTTGTGTTACTGATGTTTCTTTTACGAGAGGTTTGTGTTAATGATGTTTCTGTTACGAGACGTCTGTGTTACTGATGTTTCTGTTAAGAGATGTTTGTGTTACAGATGTTTCTGTTAAGAGATGTTTGAGGTACTGATGTTTCTGTTACAAGATGTTTGTGTTACTTCTGCTACGAGTATTACTGATGTTTTCTTTACGAGATGTTTGTGTTACTGATGTTTCTGTTAAGAGATGTTTGTGTTACTGATGTTTCTGTTAAGAGATGTTTGTGTTACTGATGTTTCTGTTAAGATATGTTTGTGTTACTGATGTTTCTGTTACGATATGTTTGTGTTACTGATGTTTCTGTTACGAGATGTTTGTGTTACTGATGTTTCTGTTACAAGATGTTTGTGTTACTGATGTTTCTTTTACGATATGTTTGTGTTACTGATGTTTCTGTTAAGAGATGTTTGTGTTACTGATGTTTCTGTTACAAGATGTTTGTGTTACTTATGTTTCTGCTATGAGTATTACTGATGTTTCTTTTATGAGATGTTTGTGTTACTGATGTTTCTGTTACGAGATGTTTGTGTTACTGATGTTTCTGTTACGAGATGTTTGTGTTAATGATGTTTCTGTTACGAGATGTTTGTGTTACTGATGTTTCTGTTAAGAGATGTTTGTAATACTTATGTTTCTGTTAAGAGATGTTTGTGTTACTGATGTTTCTGTTAAGATATGTTTGTGTTACTGATGTTTCTGTTACGAGATGTTTGTGTTACTGATGTTTCTATTACGAGACGTTTGTGTTACTGATGTTTCTTTTACGAGATGTTTGTGTTAATGATGTTTCTGTTACGAGACGTCTGTGTTACTGATGTTTCTGTTAAGAGATGTTTGTGTTACAGATGTTTCTGTTAAGAGATGTTTGAGGTACTGATGTTTCTGTTACAAGATGTTTGTGTTACTTCTGCTACGAGTATTACTGATGTTTTCTTTACGAGATGTTTGTGTTACTGATGTTTCTGTTAAGAGATGTTTGTGTTACTGATGTTTCTGTTAAGAGATGTTTGTGTTACTGATGTTTCTGTTAAGATATATTTGTGTTACTGATGTTTCTGTTACGATATGTTTGTGTTACTGATGTTTCTGTTATGAGATGTTTGTGTTACTGATGTTTCTGTTACAAGATGTTTGTGTTACTGATGTTTCTTTTACGATATGTTTGTGTTACTGATGTTTCTGTTAAGAGATGTTTGTGTTACTGATGTTTCTGTTACAAGATGTTTGTGTTACTTATGTTTCTGCTATGAGTATTACTGATGTTTCTTTTATGAGATGTTTGTGTTACTGTTGCTTTTGTTATAAGATGTTTGTGTTACTGATTGTTACGGCCTCCTACCTAACATGATAGTTAAGTAGTTTTCCTGCCGGCCGGCAGTAACTGGGTACGTCATCAGACCCAATGTTGGACTGCTGAGCCGGCTTGACTAGGAGTGTTTTCACCAGACTCCCACAGACAACACCTGCTGGTGACAACTAGGCTTAACTAAAAGTATTCACCAGACTACAACTGCTGGTGACAGGCCTTAGTTCACCCCTGCGTGAGAGTCCACTGAGTTTTGACGGCCTCAGAGTTGCTTGATGGCCTCACTCAGTTCATCTGATACTGCTGGACTGTTCCACACCTGCTGGACTTTTCCTGCTTTGACACACACCTGCTGGACTTTGTTCCTGCTGACACACACCTGCTGGACTTCGTTTCCTGTTGGATAGTATATGAGTGTCGTGTGAAGACACAGAGAAGTGAGTGTCGTGTGAAGACACAGAGAAGTGTGTCGTGTGAAGACACAGAGGTGTTTTATAGAGAAGGTTGTGTTGAAGGTAGTGTGTAAGTTTAGTGTGGGTAATAACACAGGTGAAGGTGTAACACGGTAAGTCATGTAACATTAACATACCATGTAACACTGTTGAAAAGGCTATGTCTATGACAGAGAAGGTGTTCATGACACATAGAAAAGGGGTGTCGTATGGCAATGAGAAGGCGTGTTATGACACAGAGAAAAGGGTGTCGTGTGACACAGTTGGGAAGGTGTCGTGTGACAGAGGGCGTGTCATATGACACAGAGAAAAGTGTTGTGTGACACGGAGTAGGCGTGTCATGACAAAAAGAATGGTAGTGTCATGTGACACAGAGAAGTAGGTAGGGTCATGATTATGTTATTGTAACATGTGCTATATATATATATATATATATATATATATATATATATATATATATATATATATATATATATATATATATATATATATATATATATATATATATATATATATATATATATATATATATATATATATATATATATATATATATATATATATATATATATATATATATATATATATATATATATATATATATATATATTTGTACCAAAGAAAAATAGATGTAATCTATTATGATATTAAATACCAAAGAATCTTTGTTTTTATACTAAAATATACTATATTAAAGATTATAAATTTTAATTATTGTTATCCCGAACTCTCCCATATTACAACAACACTAGTAACTGGCTGAATTTAATATTTAACTAGTGAATATTGTAATACTGATGTTCTTATTGTGTTTGTGTTACTGGTGTTCCAGTTAACAACACGGAAGTGTTACTAATGTTTCTGCAACGATGTTTTTTTCCTGGCGCTGCAAGTTGTTTCTTGTACGAAGATTTTTGGAAACTCATCTCTTTCGTAACGACATTAATTTTTATCTTCACGCGACATTTTTCTTTTCACTAAAACGTTGATGTCACATAAGTTTCTCATTGCAGAATTTGTTGTTGTTGTTGTTGTTATTTCTGTAGTTGTTATTGATGTTGTTGTCGTTTTTGTTTTCGTTGTTATTCTTGTTACTGATGTTATTTTTGTTTTTGTTGCTGCTGTTATTGTAGTTGTTTTTGTTGTTATAGTTGTTGTTTTTGCTGTTCTTGTTTTGTTGATGTTATTGTTGTAGTTATTGTAGTTGATGTTATTGTTACTCTTGTTGATGTCGTTATTGTTTTTGTATTTGTTGCTGTTGTTGTAGTTGTTGATGTTGTTGTAATTGTTGTTGTTGTTGTTATTGATGATGTTGTTGTTCTTATTGTTGTTGTTGCTTCACATCTCAGACTATACATCAATCGTGTACTTCTCAACGATGTTCAGGTGAGGAGTGATGGTGAGGAGTGATGGTGAGGAGTGATGGTGAGGAGTGATGGTGAGGAGTGATGGTGAGGAGTGATGGTGAAGAGTGATGGTGAGGAGTGATGGTGAAGAGTGATGGTGAGGAGTAATGGTGAGGAGTGATGGTGAGGAGTGATGGTGAGGAGTGATGGTGAGGAGTGATGGTGAAGAGTGATGGTGAGGAGTGATGGTGAGGAGTGATGGTGAGGAGTGATGGTGAGGAGTGATGGTGAAGAGTGATGGTGAGGAGTGATGGTGAAGAGTGATGGTGAGGTATATTGTGTAATTGAAATGTACATGCCAATTCATTCACAATCGCATACCATGTACTCATAAACACACACACACACATACACACACATACACACACATACACACACAAACGCACACACACACACACACACACATATACAACAGGCCTAGTGTCTAATCGACATGTGCCTAGGACAAAATGGTAACTAACAGGAGCTGAGTCTCGACCCCTGCAACCACAATTAGGTGAGTACACACACACACACGATATAAATCAGGCCCAACAATGTGTAAACTTAGTAACAAATCTGCGCTTAATCAGTCGTGTCAAGAAACTGAGAAAATGTAGTTTGCAAAAAGACTTGTCTCAAAGCTAAGAAAATGACCTATATGGAGAAACAAATATATTAGAATGATTGTATGAGAAGAGTGAAAGACAGTGTAGACATGATGAAAACGTATAAAATGCTTGCGGGGCCTTGATAAAGTGAACACAGGAACGTGAGAAATGAGGAGCACTGCAGCATGCTTACTGACCATGCTAAGCAGGTTCAACTCACACCCACCTTACACTTACTCATGTGTAGATAAATGGTTCAGAGAACCGACAAGTTGATAAATTAGATACGTGTCTAATTTATCAACTTACTCATGTACTTGTCCAACCTGTTACCCAAGGTTCTCGCCTCAGTGACGATACTCACGAGTTTGTTCCACTCGTCTACAATTCCATTATCAAATCTGTGCTTTCCTATATTCTTTCTAAATCTAATTTTTTCCAACTTGAACCTATTGCTATGAGTTCTGTCTTGGTTAGATATTTTCAGCACTTTATTTATATCACCCTTTATTTATTCCTATTACAATCATAGGTAATGGCCTGTGTCTTGGTCGTAATGGGGTTTGGAACAAAACAAACTCACCAGACTATTATGTATATTTTACCTTCACTCACTATATACAAATATGTACACTTTATACAGATGGAAAATAATAAGTGCACACGACGGCAGTAACAGCCTCGTTGATCAGGCCCTGATCCACCAGGAGGCCTAGTCATAGACCGGGCCGCGGGGACGTTGATCCCCGGAATGCTCTTCAGGTAGACGGTAACAGACAGCAAAATCAAGAGCCAGAGAGAGAGAGAGCACTGTACTCAACCAGCAGGTAGGCAAGTCTGGCAGATGCTGACTGCAAGTGAACCACATTGCCTCAGCATTTGGCGGGCTCGCCTGTGATTGGACAATGAACCAAGGAACTGATTTAACGAAGGGTACCCTAATAATCATTAAACTCTTAGCACCCAGTTCACTGGTTGGGAGGCAGCCTATATGGGAGGGTGATATACGCCGAATAAATTGTAACATACTCTTTGCATGCCACACCCCCACCCCAAAAGGCCTCCACCTCCATGGGTAACGTGCCACCATGGCACTGAACAATAATAGAACCGCCTTCCCTCTCAACCATCCAACTCATTAGATAAGGCTCAACTTTTCTTGAGACTTAAAGTCAAACTCTATCCTAGAGCGAGACAGCAGACAGTAGGACTAACATTGGTTCAAGACACCTGTGGACGGCAACAGAATGTCCCCACACTAAAAAAAATCCACCAACAACATTAAGACACATTTTATAAAGAGGGGAAAAAAAGACCTAAGCTACCCATATGGTCCCTAATACATCCTAGCCTAAATTAAATACAGGAAAAGGAATCAGCCAGAATATTTTCCTTGCCAGCAATATGGACGAGTTTAATATTGTAAGGTTGCTTACAATATTCAGGTTGCCTGAGATTCCATCTCATCAGATGTGTGTTGTAATTTTTCGTGGTGATGAGTTAGATCAATGGATTGTGATCGCTGTAGACTGTGACCACTTGCGATGACTGCCCCACATAGATCTCGAAATGTTCCAATGCAAGTATCAGAGCTAGGGCTTCTTCTCAATGGTGGCGTAAGCCTTTTGGTGAGGTTGATACTTGGCAGAGAAGTAAGCCACAGACTGCAACAACTCTTCCCCAGATTTTTGTATAAGTACTGCCCCCACCCCTGACTCACATGCATCAACCTGTAATACAAAAGGTTTTGAAAAATCGAGAGACAGGAGAATGGGTGCAGTACAAATTAGCCGTTTTGCTTTATTAAAAGTTTGTTCACACTCTGGGGTACATTGAAAGTTTTGTTTCTGACTGGTAACTGAGGTTAGGGACTACAACATCTGCAAAGTTCTTACAAAATCGTCTGTAGAAACCTACCATCCCTAAGAAACGCTGGAGGGATTTTCTATCATGAGGTACTGGGTAATTCTTAATTCTTAATGGCAAGAATTTTAGCAAATTTAGGGGGTACTTTACCACTACCTACTTCATGGCTCAAAAAAGTAATAGTAGACTGGCCTAAGGATGATTTACGCAAATTAACAGTTAACTGGAAAATCTTAAACTTCTCAAAGAAAGCTTTAAGTCGGGAAACATGTTGGTCCCAAGTATCAGAAACTACTACTATATCGTCTAGATAAGCTGCCTTGCCTTAAAGTCCTTTAATATCCTGATGGATCAGCTTCTGGAACGTTGCTGGCGAGTTCTGAATTCTGAATGGGGTCACTGTATATTGGTAGTGACCTGGAATTACAAAGGCAGAGATTTCCTTTGCCTTATCTGACAAAGGTACCTGATAGTAACCTTTAAGAAGGTATAATTTGGAAACAAAAGTAACCTTACCCACAAAGTCCACATCGTCATCCAAACGTGCCAGAGGGTAAGCATCTGGAATAGTGACATCGTTCACCTTATGGTAGTCCATACACATTCGAAAACCTCCATCAGACTTCTTAACAAGGATACACTGTGAATAACAAAAAAAAAAGGCACAATACCGTGACTGGAACAATACACACACAACCCGCACATATAAAAGAGAGGAGCTTACGACGACGTTTCGGTCCGACTTGGACCATTTACAAAGTCGGACCGAAACGTCGTCGTAAGCTCCTCTCTTTTATATGTGCGGGTTGTGTGTGTATACACTGTGAAGCCCACGGACGGGATGACTCCTCCACTAATCCGTGTTCTAACAGAAATGCTACCTCCTGCTGAAGTAGCCTCTGCTTTTCAGGATTAGCTCTGTAGGGGGAGAGTTTAATAGGCTTAGTGTTTCCAACATTTACATCATGATATCCCAGGGTACATTTTTTCGGTACATCTGAAAATATGTCAGGGTAAGTTTGTAAGAGGGCAGTTAGACTTATTATTTGATTTTTAGACAGTCCCAACATTAAAGGGCTGGGGTCCTTGAAGAGGACAGGAAGCTTAACTTGAATTTCTGGAATAGTGTGCAAGGAATCAGGGTCGTCTACAGAGGCAGAAGACAGAGTCATTACTGGGACTTTATGTGGACTATTAAATATTTTAATCTGATTTATGTGGTAAATTGTACTTTTCGTGGGTTTATGAAGGGAAGCTACCACATAATTTACATCAGAGATTTTACTTATGATTTGCATGGGTCCCATGAATCTAGCTTTTAAGTGTGGCCAGGTACAGGTTTCTGCACCAGCACCTTGTCTCCTGGATTGAAGGAGCGAAACTTTGCGTTTGTGTCATACCTGTTTCATAGTGTTTTGAGCATATTTTAGGTTAGCCTTAGCCAACTGACGGGCCACCTGAAACCTTGAAGAAGGGTTGTAGAGTTTTATGCAGGCGTCTTCTCCCATCCATCCTTTCTTGAGCACTCGCAGAGGACTTCGTACATTGTACCTGAAGATTAGCTCAAATGGACTGTACAATGTGGATTTCTGTTTCTCTCATTGCGAACAGCAACAGAGGAAGTGATTCATCCCAGTCTGTAGGAAAATGCATGCAAAAGGTTCTCATCATGGTTTTTAACGTTTGATGAAATCTTTCCAAGGCGCCTTGGGACTGAGGATGATAGGCAGTGGATAATTTATGAATTATACTCAGCCTAGTTAAAGCTTCCCTAAAAACTTTGCCTGTAAAGTTAATACCCTGGTCACTCTGAATACACTTAGGAATGCCCAAATAAGATATAAATTTAGTTATGGCTTTAAGAATGGTTTGGTGTTGATACTGCGCATTGCGACTGCTTCCGGATACCTAGTGGCTGGGTTCATGATAGTAAATATGTACTGGTTTCCTGACTTGGATTTTGGTAATGGTCTCACACAATCAATGATTAACTCTGCAGGTATGGGATGAAGTGGAGCAGGTTTAATGGGGTGTCCAGGTTTATCTACTTGTTGACATTCCCTACAACAGCGGATGTGATTCTTCACATCTTGCCCTATTTTTGGCCAGTATAAATCTTTCAATATTCTATACAGAGTTTTCGTAATCCCTAAATGACATCCTAAAGAGGAATTGTGGGCTATGCTCAAAATTTGTGACCTAAATTTCTTAGAAACTACCAGTCTATCTGTTTTTGGGCTTCCCTCTTACATCCTTACCAGTCTCTGTGCAGAACAGTAGGTTGTGTTTGATTTTATATTTGACTGGGTGATCTGAGTGGGATTCGCCCATGGCTGCCTGAAAAGCGAAGTTTAAGGAAGGATCTCTTCGCTGTTCTTCCCGAAAGGACAGTCCCTTGGGCATGGAAACAGATATCTGGCTTGATTTGGGACTTTTCACTAAATTTATGAGGCCCTGGCCAGTTTTCATCGTCAAACAAATTGTCTAGCCCTAGATCTGAGTCGTCCTAGGATGGGTCAGAATTCTCGACAAACATCCTTGGGATTTTTTCAGAGTTCTGGCCAACATCGGAGAAGAATTAGTCACTGTAGGTTCTGGACATTTTGTCGAATTAAGAATTTTATTACCCAGCAATAATACGACATCTTTCACAGAGAATCCCTCAGAAACACCTACAGTCAAATATCCTGCATGAGATTTACTCTGTACATATATTTTATGTAAAGGGACAGAAAATACAGCTCCTCCAAATGCTTCTAAGAGAACGGAGGAGTGAAGATTCAAGACTACGGTGCTCTGCACACCAACTTCAAGGCTGAGAGACTGATTACCTCACCTTTTGTATATAGTTCTACTATCTTCAAATTATGTCCTAGAATAAGTACATATTGATAAAGCCACTGGATGGCGAAACGTCTACAATAAAGATACCCAGATGTTACACATGTGTCTAAATTTTCAATAAAAGGCTGAGTACTGACCCCAGTGGAACACGGCTTGCGACACACTTTGATTTTCCCCCATTCATGCAGACTGTTACCTGTAGGTCAATCACACCTCGATCCAGGAGAATCTCTTTCCTCCAAATCCGTGTGCCGCTACTTTCATCAACAGTCACCTGTGTGAAACTCCATCAAAGACCTTACTGAAGTCCACATAAACAACATCGCATTCATTATTATGATCCACCGTCTTAAATACCTTAGCAAAAAAAAGTAAGTGAATTCGTAAAGCGAGATCGCTCGTCTGTAGAGCAGCGGAAAACAGAAAAGCAAAGGAACAGACGGATGTTAGAGATACAACTGAGCTATAAGAAGTCAAGAAATAGTTTCTAATTCTCAAGGTGATTATAAAGTGATGTAGCTTAGTTAAAGCAGTGTTTTTATTTTCTTGATTTCACACACAGCTTTAAGAATAGGTATAAGAGGGATAAGAAGGCAAGAAGTGGGTGAAACCTTGTCAAATGCATGACATGAGACGCAAATTCCAGCAACCACAATTAGGCGAGCACATACGATGTGTTAAAACAGTAATGGTACACAATAGTCTGCCTCACGTGTTATTGTCCTCGCTTATTTATGATTGTAGGAGTCGAGTCTCAGCTCCTGGACCTGTCTCTTTACCTGCCTCTTAGCTTGTGCTTGCCTCACGTGTTTGTGTGTACACACACATGTGTGCGTGTGTGTGCACGCAGGTGTGAGGCGACCACTCTCCTTAACACACAATGGGTTCCTCGAGGTGGGTGTCTTGACCCCCGCTGTTGAAGTCACGTGACCACAGATGTACACAGGTGCGGGAGAGAAGAGAGGGAGAGATAGATAGATAGATAGATAGACAGATAGAGAGAGAGAGAGAGAGAGAGAGAGAGAGAGAGAGAGAGAGAGAGAGAGAGAGAGAGAGAGAGAGAGAGAGAGACAGACAGACAGACAGACAGACAGACAGACAGACAGACAGACAGACAGAGACAGACAGAGAGATAGAGAGACCCAGAGACACACAGAGAGAGAGAGAAGAACATAAGAACATAAGAAAGAAGGAACACTGCAGCAGGCCTACTAGGCCTACTGGCCTACTGGCAGTTCCAATTTTCCTACCGGTTAACCCAGTGCCCTAACTTAGTCAGGTCAGGACATATTCACTTAAGGAAGGAGCACGGCATCTAACCAAATAGCACAAGTTAGTCAGGTCCTAATCACACCCACCCACACCCACTCATGTATTTATCCAACATATTTTTAAAACTACAAAACGTTTTAACGTCTATGACGGTACTCGGGAGTTTGTTCCACAAATCTACAACTCTATTACCAAACCAATGCTTTCGTATATCCTTCCTGAATCTGAGAGAGAGAGAGAGAGAGAGAGAGAGAGAGAGAGAGAGAGAGAGAGAGAGAGAGAGAGAGAGAGAGAGAGAGAGAGAGAGAGAGAGAGAGATGAAGGGTTAGTTAAGAGAATATTAGGAAAAAACAGAGGAATAGATGGAAACAAGTAATACAACATCTATCTGTCTATAACTGAGATTATCGGCTGGGAAAACTATGACTGCAGTAACGAGATAGACTTCAGACTCTATCTATCTATCTGTTTACAGAAAATTAATTACAGACAGACCCCCTTTTATTTAGTTGGGCTTATCAGAGGACAAGGTTTTTCCTCACCTCAGTGAACTTCCCAGGAGTCTGGGGAAAGAATGATCTTGCACAACCTGCCTGGGGAGGAAGAGAAACCGACCAGCCCTTCGCTGGTCCCATGACGCCCAGCATGACAAGCATGATGATGCTGACAACCACGCTGATGTTGACAACCACGCTGATGTTGAGAACCACAGTGACGCTGACAACTACGCTGATTTTGACAACCAAACATATGCTAGAGGACTGACCACCTTCTATCAAGGCCGAGGGATTGGTCTCCTCAAAAGTACCTGTCCACTTGTACTGTCTCCAGCATTATAATCGCTAGTACTCGACTAGGCGAAGCATCTTAGCAATAAAAATACCTAAGTGTTGTACACTTGTCTTTCTCAGCAGCTGGTCGGTATTATAAAATGAATCAAACATATATGTATATATAACTTCAACAGTCATATCTAAGAACCTCTATCCTAATGTAACTCTCTGATCGGTAGTAACTAAACCATGAAGTCAGCCTCGGTTAGTATAGCGTTGCCATGAGGAAACTAAGAGCAATTACTATGTTTGAATGTCATATAAAAATGCATCCTTCTACACTCAGGATTATGTTCACAGCGAAGCACTAATCTGTGTGGATCATATAGCACATCGATAATGGTAAGGTTTGTGGTTTGATCCGAGGATGAGAAGGATAGCTCCAATTCAACTATTTTTGTTAAACGTCCCTGAATGATTCTAATATGTTTTTTTAATGTTGTTTCAATTAACGTTACGGATACAATGATGGAATTTGATTATTGTGTCCTTAACTGTCTGGGAGTAACTACTGGACTAGTACAGGTGTGTTGGCTACCTTGTTCTAGAGCGGCTACGTCAACGACCTGCCAAACCTCACCCACAGCCTTCAATTTTATATATCACTAACATTTGCCCTGTTTCCTGACGAACCTTACCTAACCTAACCTAACTGGGGGGTCAAACCTCGGCGTGAACAATGTAAGTGTCAGGTCAAGACGACTCATCTAGAGTATTGACCCGGCCTAGTTAGATCTAAAATTTCAGCAGAGCTGTCAGCGCCAGATAAGTGTCGTTGGCCTCACTGTTATGTATAAAAGAGAGAGAAAGAGAGAGGGAGGCAAGAAGGCAGAGAGAAGACATTTTGACCCTTAGCGCCATTATCTGTCACACACCGCTACCTTCCTTCATACTCTAGTTTTTTTTCTGCAAAGATGAGAGCAAGATAGGAAGGCGGAATTAAAACATTATTGCTCTCTTTTCATTCTTCAGGTAGCACAACCGGCAGGAAAATACCATGAAACGTGGAAACCACCATGATATGAGGAAACACCACCATGCTAGGTGGGGAAACACCATGTGGGAAGCACCATGATATGTGGGAAACACCATGTTATCTTCAACATCATGTTATGTGGGGAACCACCATTCTATGTTAAATACCCTTTGTAGGAAACATCGTGATATTTGGGAAATACCATAGAATGTGGGTAAGAACAATGCTGCTTGTAAAACACCATGCCAAAATATGTTGGGGAAACACCACAATAAGTGGAAAATGCCATGAGGGGAAGTCTACACTGTGTCACTGAGGAAAAACATCATGATTCATACTGAGCAAATATTCTGAGGAAAATACTAATATTTATAAAAAAATATACTGTTGTAAAAATCTGCTTGCGAATTTTATGATTGAGGAAGACGGAGGTTATTGGTAACTGGTACTAGCCCCGTGGCCCTGTAAGGTGTCCCGTGGCCCTGTAAGGTGTCCCGTGGCCCTGTAAGGTGTCCCGTGGCCCTGTAAGGTGTCCCGTGGCCCTGTAAGGTGATCCGTGGCCCTGTAAGGTGATCCGTGGCCCTGTAAGGTGATCCGTGGCTCTGTAAGGTGTCCCGTGGCCCTGTAAGGTGATCCGTGGCCCTGTAAGGTGATCCGTGGCTCTGTAAGGTGTCCCGTGGCCCTGTAAAGTGATCCGTGGCTCTGTAAGGTGTCCCGTGGCCCTGTAAGGTGCCCCGTGGCCCTGTAAGGTGCCCCGTGGCCCTGCAAGGTGCCCCGTGGCCCTGTAAGGTGATCCGTGGCCCTGTAAGGTGCCCCGTGTCCCTGTAAGGTGTCCCGTGGCCCTGTAAGGTGCCCCGTGGCCCTGTAAGGTGCCCCGTGGCCCTGTAAGGTGTCCCGTGGCCCTGTAAGGTGCCCCGTGGCCCTGTAAGGTGCCCCGTGGCCCTGTAAGGTGATTCGTGGCCCTGTAAGGTGCCCCGTGTCCCTGTAAGGTGGCCCGTGGCCCTGTAAGGTGCCCCGTGGCCCTGTAAGGTGCCCCGTGTCCCTGTAAGGTGGCCCGTGGCCCTGTAAGGTGCCCCGTGGCCCTGTAAGGTGCCCTGTGGCCCTGTAAGGTGTCTCGTGGTCCTGCAAGGTGCCCCGTGGCTCGGTAAGGTGCCCCGTGCCCCTGTAAGGTGCCCCGTGGCCCTATAAGGTGTCCCGTTGCCCTGTAAGGTGTCCCGTGGCTCTGTAAGGTGTCCCGTAGCCCTGTAAGGTGTCCTGTGGCCCTGTAAGGTGTCCCGTGGCTCGGTAAGGTGTCCCGTGGCTCGGTTGGCAACGCACTCGTCTCACACACTGAGTGTCCGTGGTTCAATCCCCGGCATGGGTGAAAACGTTGGGCGTTTCCGTACACCTAGCAGTAACAGGTACCTGAGTGTTAGTCGACTAGTGTGGGTCGCATCCTGGGAGAAAAGATTAAAGGACCTCAATGGAAATAAGACAGACAGTCGTCGATGATGCACTGACTCTTGGGTTATCCTGGGTGGCTAACCTCCAGGTTAAAAATCTGAACAAAACTTATCATAACTTCAGGGTTAATGCATAAGTTATGAAGGATTGTTAGTAACTTCATATAGGCACGACTACACATAAATACAATTACCATATACGTATAGGGTAAATTAGCTATGGTAACACAAAAAAGTCAAAGTGACATATATCCACTGGGGTCCTTGGGCTAAGGCTTCCTACATTAACCATATTCCTTTTTAACTAGAAAAAAAAAGATGTGAGACTAATAAAAGTACATACTTTGTCTACTGACTGCAAATCAGTAACTGGTAGTCGCTATAGTATATGGAGACGTTTTTTCCTGACGTAAGAAGATTTTTGCAAGAAAAAAAAAAGATCTCTGAATAACGAAAAAAGAGAAAAACACGCAAAAAAGGTCAGCATATCTGATAAGTAAAAACAATCAAACCAAAACAAAACTTATTGCGACATATCGCCATAGAGAAAATATAATACTATAGTTCCCCGTAAACATCTGCCTGGGTCCGTTTTCTACGAGGCAGCGAGTGTACCCTTGGCCTTGACAATAGATTAGGCGAGTGATCCAACGCACCTGGCCAGGGTAATAGGCAGGGGTAGCCAGTGTATGTGATGCTACTGTAGCAAGGCAGGTCTCGTGTCATGGACCAGCAAACCCATGTGAGTAAATCATGTATATTTCTATTAACCATTTCATTCTCTGATCAAAGCATGAATATATTTTTTTTCTTGCTTGGGCTAATATTGAAATTGTTGCTGGGCTGAAGCAACAGAGTGGGCACACTCGTACCAAAATTACTATTGAACAACAGTTTTTTATTGGTTGTAGTTGTTACATCGACTCTGCGCACCTACCTTGCTCTGTCAGACTGCTGACTTGCTCTGTAAGACAGTAGATCTACCTTACTCTGCAAGGTAGATCTGCAGATCGTGCAGGTAGATCTACCTTGCTCAGCAAGGTAGATCTACCTGCAAGATTGCTACTTAGCTCTGTGAGACTGCTGTCTTGCTCTGTAAGACTGCTATCTTGCTCTGTAAGACTGCTATCTTACTCTGTAAGACTGGTTGCTTCCTTGCTCTGTAAGACTGGTTGCTTCCTTTCTCTGTAAGACTGGTTGCTTCCTTGCTCTGTAAGACTGGTTGCTTCCTTTCTCTGTAAGACTGGTTGCTTCCTTGTTCTGTAAGACTGGTTGCTTCCTTGCTCTGTAAATAACAAAAAAGGCACAATACCGTGACTGGAACAATACACACAACCCGCACATGTTCCTCCTGTCCTCTTCAGTAGTACTTTGGAGGTAATGGCCGATCTCTTTTAGACAGACTTAGGGAGCACAAAAATAGTGTTAGGCTTGCCGACACTAATAATGCTCTTTTCTGTCATGTCAGAGATCACAGTCATCCTATTGATTGGTCTTCTGCTAAAACTGTCTACCCTACGTCTTACTTTCACAGTCGCCGTCTGGTTGAATCCTCCCTTATACACAACTTTCCCTGTATGAATCTTAGTCGTGGCTTTGTCTCTGTAGATGCTTTCCTCTCCCATTACATTGTTAAATGCTCCAAACGTCAGAACACCCGTGATTTAACCTGATTCCTTCCCCTTCTATTTCTTCCCCTTTCTCCTCTTTCTTTCTCCTCTGTATTTCTCCTTGTATTTTTCCTTCTTTATTTTATTTTCAACATTTTTTTTACCCTCTGTGTTCTTGTCCTTACCCTTTGCGGACCGCCAGCTGTATTGCAGTGCTCCTCTCTCCCAGAATATGACTGACTCCATTACTACTACTTCCACTACCACTACTACTTCCCCTATTACTCCACCACTCTCTTGTGCCCTTCCCTGTCTGCTGCCTATATATACCCCTTCTACCTGTTCTGTGTGTTAGTGTGACTTTGTAAATGGTCCAAGTTGGACCGAAACGTCGTCGTTAGCTCCTCTCTTCTATGTGCGGGTTGTGCGTGTATTGCTCTGTAAGACTGGTTGCTTCCTTGCTCTGTAAGACTGGTTGCGTCCTTGCTCTGTAAGACTGGTTGCTTCCTTGCTCTGTAAGACTGGTTGCTTCCTTGCTCTGTAAGACTGGTTGCTTCCTTGCTCTGTAAGACTGGTTGCTTCCTTGCTCTGTAAGACTGATTGCTTCCTTGCTCTGTAAGACTGGTTGCTTCCTTGCTCTGTAAGACTGGTTGCTTCCTTGCTCTGTAAGACTGGTTGCTTCCTTGCTCTGTAAGACTGGTGCTTCCTTGCTCTGTAAGACTGGCTGCTTCCTTGCTCTGTAAGACTGGTTGCTTCCTTGCTCTGTAAGACTGGTTGCGTCCTTGCTCTGTAAGACTGGTTGCTTCCTTGCTCTGTAAGACTGGTTGCTTCCTTGCTCTGTAAGACTGGCTGCTTCCTTGCTCTGTAAGACTGGTTGATTCCTTGCTTTACAGCTTTTCGCTAATACAGCTGTGTTTTCAGTTATTCCCATTCTTCTTTTATTTAGACTTCCTACAATAAATATATTCACCATTCACTATAAGGTAAGTACGAACATATTTTAAGGTATGTAATGTGTGTACTGTATATGAATATGTGTTTACTCTTAGTGCTATTGCTCACTTAATATATGTGTTGTCAGCCTTTTATATGCATTTGTAAGTGAAAAAAAAGGCTATATTTTTGCTGTACAGCAGTAGGACGGAGTTTTACGACTCACCGTGGGTTCTATCCCCACCCATACCGTGGTTTGGTTAGAAAGTGACAATTTGAAGGAAATTATTGCCTTGATCCTTGATGGTGAGGGTTGAGCACTGCTTGTGTAGGGGCCGCGTAGAACCTGGAGAAAGTTGAAAGAGTCACATTCGATCTAAGAAAAAACGGTAGCTCTAATTCCTCGGATGAAGTCTCCTCTCTTGAAGGGAACTTCTAGAGAAGTTAAGTATGAATAGAATAATAATAATAATAATAATATCTTTATTACTACAAGTACATGTACATGGTATACAGGCCTAGCTGACATCAATGACATGCTACTATATAGAAAGCCGCTTGTTATGCAGAGCATTTCCCGCAAATTAGGTCAGTTTTGTCCCAGGATGCGACCAACACCAGTCGACTAACACCCAGGTACCCATTTTTACTGATGGACAACCGGTGTACGGAAACACGCCCAATGTTTCTACCCTCGCCGGGAATCGAACCCGGACAATGACTGTGTGAAACGAGAGCTTTTACCACCAAGCCACTGGCCACTATAGAAAGCAAACTCTCACTCGTGGCAAAGATCGTTGACCTTACTTTCTCCCGCTGTACAGTTCCCTTCCCTGAGTCCAGACTCCTCCGCCGCTAGCTGCTATACTTTCTGGAATTTGCGATGCGGACTTTACAATATTGCTGACATATGTAGTGTAGATCTGTAGAATATAGTAAATATGAGATGGGCTGCAGGCAAGAGAGTGGTGCATACTAGAGGCGAGAGAGGTTCTCATGTGGGAAGATCTTGTTGCTCTCATCCATTATCCAGCCCAGGAGCTACCATGCAGCTAAAGGATTATGATGATGCAACATAATCTCGTCTCACTGGGATAATTTTCTTAAGCTTTTCTCGACGTCGCTTTACTAACGCTTCCTTTAAACTTTAAACTTAAAAATGATGTTGTCTTTATTGTAAGTTTGGTTAGGTGAGATTAGGTTAGGTTGAGTTACGTAAATAATAAAAAAAAACATATATGTAACAACAATTAAAGATGCTAAAAAAAAACGGCCACAACTCATGTAGGAACGAGGTGTCCGAGCGGCTTCAGAAGACGTTCAAATCTGCACGAGTATCACTGGTGGTGCCAGAATGTACCAATATCATTGGTGGTGCCAGAATGCACCAGTATCATTGGTGGTGCCAGAATGTACCAATATCATTGGTGGTCCAGAATGCACCAGTATCATTGGTGGTGCCAGAATGCACCAGTATCATTGGTGGTGCCAGAATGCACCAGTATCATTGGTGGTGCCAGAATGCACCAGTGTCATTGGTGGTGCCAGAATGCACCAGTATCATTGGTGGTGCCAGAATGCACCAGTATCATTGGTGGTGCCAGAATACTCTGGTATCATTGGTGGTGCCAGAATACACTGGTATCATTGGTGGTGCCAGAATACACTGATATCATTGGTGGTGCCAGAATACACTGGTATCATTGGTGGTGCCAGAATGCACCAGTATGATTGGTGGTGCCAGAATGCACCAGTATCATTGGTGGTGCCAGAATGCACCATTATCATTGGTGGTGCCAGAATGCACCAGTGTCATTGGTGGTGCCAGAATGCACCAGTATCATTGGTGGTGCCAGAATACACTGGTATCATTGGTGGTGCCAGAATACACTGGTATCATTGGTGGTGCCAGAATACACTGGTATCATTGGTGGTGCCAGAATATACTGGTATCATTGGTGGTGCCAGAATACACTGGTATCATTGGTGGTGCCAGAATACACTGGTATCATTGGTGGTGCCAGAATACACTGGTATCATTGGTGGTGTCAGAATACACTGGTATTATTGGTGGTGCCAGAATACACTGACATCATTGGTGGTGCCAGAATACACTGGTATCATTGGTGGTGCCAGAATACACTGGTATCATTGGTGGTGCCAGAATACACTGGTATCATTGGTGGTGCCAGAATACACTGGTATCATTGGTGGTGCCAGAATACACTGGTATCATTGGTGGTGCCAGAATACACTGGTATCATTGGTGGTGCCAGAATACACTGGTATCATTGGTGGTGCCAGAATACACTGGTATCATTGGTGGTGCCAGAATACACTGGTATCATTGGTGGTGCCAGAATACACTGGTATCATTGATGGTGCTAGAATGGATTGAATAATGATAGCCTTCTATGCTCTTACTTGTTCGACCTGTCCATCCATTTACTTTCACCTCAGCGCTTGTCCACCTGTGCACTCTCCCTACCTAACACATCCCATCAGTAGTGACGCTAGCAGCTCGAAGGAGTCCCCACAAGGAAAGTTCCTTGATTCTGGTGAGGGAGTTCCATTTCCTCGGGTCAAACCTGTATGCCTTCCCTTCCCCCCAGGTGTTGTATGACCCCTACAGTTTTAGCACTCCCCATGACTACTATAATAATATTCGACGGAGTTAGGTGATTATTTAAAGCTATATTTTTTCGTTTATGTTAACGTAAAAATTAATAATTTTGTGCCAAAAGAACCTTAGAAAACTTACTTAACCTTATTATAACAAGCGCAATTTAATTTAGTCTAATCCAGCTAAATATATTTTATAGAAGTTTACAATAATTTAATAATAAATCATCTCAATGAAATATATTTTTTTTCGTTAGGTTCAGAATGATTTTTGCGAAATTATTGCATACACAAATTTTCGCTTGCCTTATTCGATAAGATGAGCGTTGCTATTTGAGCCAAAATAGCAAGTTTTACCTATTCGGCACGACATATATTAATTAATGTAATCACTAAATAAATGATATTGCCGGGAATCGATCACATACTACTTTGGCCCGCCTCGTGGGAAGCCAGTCAAAGTTCACGACGCTCTAACCACTGGACCAGCAATCCTGCAAACACCGTGCACCCAGAGGGACTGGGCGTGTTTCATGGTGCAAGAACATACGTGGCCATGGTAAGCTCAAAGCTCTTTCTCAATCTACTTCCGTTTGAATACCAGCCTTCACGAGCAGTCTATATATTAATGTAACCAAGAAGCAATGGTATTGAATCATTAACAAACTGCAGCATGAGTAAGTTGATGATGGTATCAAACGAGTTAGGTAAAGAAAAACTGGATATCACATCGGAGGGAGTATGGAAGAAGTGAATGTGTTCAGATATTTGGGAGTAGATTTGTCAGCACATGGGTTTGTGAAGGACGAGGTTAACCATAGAACTGATGAAGTAAAAAAGGTGAGTGGGACATTGAGTCATGTGTGGAGACAAAAAACTATCACCCAGGCAAATAAGGAAATGTGCGAGAGTATAGTGGCACCAACACTTTTATATGGGTGTGAAGCATGGGTTGTGAATGCTGCAGCGAGGGGGAGGTTGGAGGCAGTGGAGATGTCCTGTCTAAGGGCAATGTGTGGTGTAAATATTATGCAGACAATTCGCAGTGTGGAAATTGGGAGGTTTGTAGTTACAAAAAGTATTATTCAAAGGGCTGAAGAGGGGTTATTGAGGTGGTTTGGTCATTTAGAAAGGCTGGAGCAAAATAGGATGACTTGGAGGGTGTATAATTCTGTAGTGGAGAGAAGGGGGTGTTGGGGTCGTCCAAGGAAAGGATGGAGGGAGGGGGTAAAAGAAGCTTTGTGTGCATGGTGCCTGGACATGCAGCAGGCATGTGTGTGTTAGATAGGAGTGAATGGAGACAAATGCTTTTTGGGACCTGACGTGCTGTTGGAGTGTGAGTAGGGTAATATTAGGGAAACCGGTTAGCCGAACTTGAGTCCTGGAGGTGGAGAGTACAATGCCTGCACTTTAAAGGAGGGGTTGTTTGGAGTGACATCTAAACTATCAAATTTGGGAGCCTCTACAAAGACAGTGATTATATGTGAAAGTGTTGAATGATGGTGAAAGTGTTTCTTTTTTGGGTCACCCTGCCTCGGTGGGAGACGGCCGACGTGTTCAAATATATATATATATATATATATATATATATATATATATATATAAAATCATTAACAAAACTGCAGCTATCCAAGATTCGATCCTGCGTCACATTGCCCAGCCCAGTGAGAACAGGACAAACTACGCATCCGTCTGTCCACTTGACCATCAATTCTCAAACACGGTGCACTCAGTGGAACTGAGCGTGTTTTCCGTGGTGCGAGAACATACGTGATCGTGGAGTCGTGGAGCCTCGGAGACTAATTTCAACCTCATCCTGTTTGGGGTACCAGCCTTCACAAGCAGTCTATATGTTAACAAAATCACGAAACAAGTGATTTTGAATCATTAACAGAACTCTCGGCTAGCCAGGCTAGCCACAGATGTGTACTTTGTCCTGTTCTCATTTGCTGGGAAATGTGACGCAGGATCGAATCCTGGCTAGCCGCAGTTCTGCTACTGATGCAAAATCGCTTGTTTCCAGGAATCAAGTCCGGCCTGCCGGTTTCCCTGAATCCCTTCATAAATGTTGCCTTGCTTGCACTCCAACAGCACGTCAAGTCCTAAAAACCATTTGTCTCTATTTGTTCCTATCTAACACGCTCACACACGCTTGCTGGAAGTCCAAGCCCCTCGCACACAAAATCTCCTTTACCCCCTACCTCCAATCTTTCCTAGACCGACCCCTACCCCGCCTTCCCTCCACTACAGATTTATACACTCACGAAGTCATTCTATTTCATTCCATCCTCTCTACATGTCCAAACCATCTCAATAACCCCTTCTCAGCCCTCTGGATAATAGTTTTGGTAATCCCACACCTCCTCCTAATCTCCACACTACAGATTCTCTGCATTATATTCACACCACACATTGACCTCAGACATGACATCTCCACTGCCTCCAGCCTTCTCCTTGTTGCAACATTCACAACCCATGTCTCACACCCATACAAGAGCGTTGGTATAACTATTCTCTCATACATTCTCCTCTTTGCTTTCATGGATAAAGTTCTCTGTCTCCACAAACTCCTCAGTGCACCACTCACCTTTTTCCCCTCGTCATTTCTATGATTTACCTCATCTTTCATAGACCTCCGCTGACACATCCACTTCCAAATATCTGAATACATTCATGTCTTCCATACTTTTTCCCTCCAATCTGACACCAATCTTCCGTTACCTATTTTTTTGTTATCCTCATCACCTTACTCTTTCCTATATTCACTTTTAATTTCCTTCTTTTACATACCATACCATACTCATCCACCAACCTCTGCAACTTCTCTTCAGACTTTCCCAAAAGCACAGTGTCATCAGCAAAGAGCAACTGTGACAACTCCCACTTTGTGTTAGATTCTTTATCTTTTAACCCCACACCTCTTCCCAACACCCTAGCATTCATTTCTCTTTGAACTCCATCTATATATATGTTGAACAACCATGGTGACATCACATCCCTTTCTAAGGCCTACTTTTACTGGGAAATAATCTCCCTTTCTCCTATATACTCTAACCTGAACCTCACTAACCTACCTCCTATTCCATATATTTGCAACATCTGAGACATTGCCCCCCAATCAACCCCATCATACGCCTTTTCCAAATCCATAAATGACACAAAAACCTCCTTATCCTTATCTAAATACTGTTCACCTATATGCTTCACTACAAACACTTGGTCTACACACCCCTACCCTTCCTAAAGCTTCCTTGTTCGTCTGCTATCCTGCTCTCCGTCTTACTCTTAATTCTTTCAATAATAACTCTTCCATACACTTTACCTGGTATGCTCAATAAACTTATTCCCCTTAATTTTTACAATCTCTTTTGTCCTCCTCCCCTTCATATAATGGAACTATACACGCTCTGTCAATCCCTAGGTACCTTCCCCTCTTTCATTCATTTATTAAACAAAAATACCAACCTCTCCAACACTATATCCCCCTGCTTTTAACATTTCTGTCATGATCCCGTCAGTTCCAGCTGCTTTACCCTCTTTCATTCTACGTAATGCCTCACGCATTTCCCCACACTCACATCCTGCTCTTCTTCACTCCTAAAAGATGTTATACCTCCCTGGCCAGTGCATGAAATTACTGCCTCTCTTTCTTCATCAACATTTAAAAGTTCCTCAAAATATTCCTGCTATCTACCCAACACCTCCAGCTCCCCATCTACTAACTTCCCTAGTCTGTTTTTAACTGACAAATTCATTAGTTCCCAAGGCTTTCTTAACCTGTTTATCTCACTCCAATTTTTTTTTATTCTAAGCAAAATTTGTTGACAGTGCCTCTCCCACTCTACAATTTGCTCTCCTTTTGCACTCTCTCATCACTCTTTTCATCTTTCGTTTGTTCTCCATATACTCTTCCCTTCTTATATTACTTCTGCTTTGCAAAAACCTCCCACAAGCTGCCTTTTTCTTTTTTATCACACCCTTTACCTCATCATTCCACCAATCACTCCTCTTTCCTCATGCACCCACCCTCCTATAGCCACAAACTTCTGCCCCACATTCTAATACTGCATTTTAAAAACTATCCCATCCCTCTTTAACCCCCACCCCACCCATACTTGCACTAACCCATCTTTCTACCAATAGTTGCTTATATCTCACCCTAACTTCCTCCTCCCTTAGTTTATACACTTTTACCTCTCTCTTACTTGCTGTTCCCATTTTCGTTTTGTCCCATCTACCTCTTACTCTAACCGCAGCTACAACTAAACAATGATCCGATATAACCGTTGCCCCTCTAAAAATATGCACATCATGACGCCTACCCCATGAACTTTTATCCACCAATACATAATCTGACAAACTACTTTCATTACGTGCTATATCATACCTTGAATACTTATCCTCTTTTTCATAAAATATGTATTACTTATTACAAGACCTCTTTCTACACATAGTTCAATTAAAGGCTCCCCATTTTCATTTACCCCTGGCACCCCAAATTTACCTACTACTCCCTCCACAACATTTTTACCCACTTTACCATTAGATCCCCAACCACAAGTACTCTCTCACTTGGTTCAAAACTCCCACACACTCACTCAACATTTCCCAAAATCTCTCTCCTCTACACTTCTCTTCTCCAGGTGCATAAACACTTACTAAAACCCACTTTTCACATCCAACCTTTATTTTACTCCACATAATCCTTGAATTTATACATTTGCATTCCCTCTTTTCCTGTCTTAACTTATCCTTTAACATTATTGCTACTCCTTCCTTAGCTCTAACTCTATTAGAAACCTCTGACCTAATCCCATCTATTTCTCCCTGCTGAAAACTCTCCTACCCTTTTCAACTTTGGTTCTCTTAGAGCCAAGACATCCAGTTTCTTTTCATTCATAACCTCCACAATCCGGCGTTTTAGTTGACATTTACAACACGCATGGCTTACGGAGGAAAGATTCTTATTCCACTTCCCCATGGATATGAAAGGAAAAGCAATAAGAACAAGAAATATTAAGATAAAACCAAAGAAAACTCAAATGAGTGTGAATACACAAATATGTACATGCATGTGTAGTGTGACCTAAGTTTAAGTAGAAGTAGCAAGACATACCTGAAATCTTGCATGTTTGTGAGACAGAAAAGACACCAGCAACCTTACCATCATGTTAAACAATTACAGGCTTCCGTCTTATGCTCACTTGGCAGTACGATAGTACCTCCCTGGGCGGTTGCTGTCTACCAACCTACTACACACATATATATATGTGTGTGTAGTATGTGTGCCGAATAGGTAAAATTTGTCAATTAGCAAGAACTCCTTTAAAATTAAGTCCTTTCTAAAATTTTCTCTTATACGTTTGAAGATATATTTTTTTTCATTTATGTTAATGTAAAAATGTATAATTTTGCACCAAAAGAATCTTAGAAAACTTACCTAACCATATTATAACAAGCGCAAATTAATTTAGCCTAACCCAACTAAATATATTTTTGATACGTTTACAATAATTTAATAATAAACAAACACAATGAAATATATTTTTTTCGTTAGGTTCAGAATTATTTTTGCGAAATTATTGCATACACAAATTTTCGCTTGTCTTAAATGGCAAACAGAGCGTTGCTATTTAAGCCAAAATCGCAAGTTCTGCCCATTCTGCCGGGTCACCATTTGGAGAAGACCCGGGCCGGATGTACCGACGAACCAACAACAACATTCTGCCTATTCGGCACCACACACACACACACACACACACACACACACACACACACACACACACACACACACACACACACACACACACACACACAACACACACACACACACACACACACACACACACACATAATATATATATATATATATATATCATATACATATACATATACATATATATATATATATATATATATATATATATATATATATATATATATATATATATATATATATATATGTCTGCCGATTAGGTAAAACTGGTCAATTAGCAAGAACTCATCTAAAATTGAGTCCTTTCTAAAATTTTCTCTTATACGTTTAAAGATATATTTTTTTCATTTATGTTAATGTAAGAATTTATAATTTTGTACCAAGAGAAACTTTGAAAACCTACCTAACCTTATTACAACAAGCGCAACTTAATTTAGCCTAACCCAACTAAATATATTTTAGATACGTTAACATTAATTTAATAATAAACAAACGCAATGAAATATATTTTTTTCGTTATGTTCAGAATGATTTTGGCGAAATTATTGCATACACAAATTTTCACTTGTCTTATATGGCAAGGTGAGCGTTGCTATTTAAGCCAAAATCGCAAGTTTTACCTAATCGGCACGACACGAAACCTTTTCAATACCAGACAAGCGTACTTTAATCCTTAAGGGACTAAACTCCCGGCGTATATACGCTGAGACAAATACACATCATTACATTTTTTGTAGACATTGTCCATGTTTTTTTCTGTGTTTTACTAGTATGTAAATTCTACACTGTTAAATTCGTTGAGTAATGGAGACATTTTTAAATTTTGGCCTACAGAGAATATTTTGGGGGATACAAACCTAACATAGTTTTTGACTCAAAATCAAGTTTGGTAACCAAAAAAAAAGGAATTCAACCTAACCCATACTAACTATTTTTCACGTAGCTTTAGAGTTAAAATTCAGGATAGGTTGGGTTGTGTTCAGCATTTTTGTTTTTGGTTGACAACAGAAGATATTTTTTTCCCATATGTCCAAAATATAAATGCCTCCACTGCACAAACTACTTAACAAGCCACGGTACGAGGGAGGTTTGAACCCATAGCAAGTGAGTGGTAAAACTCCAGGCCTGCGCGTAAGCCACTGGGCCACCTGCCCAGCTAGGTGGCCTAGCTTTATTGCAGTGCTCCTCTTTCCCAGAATATGACTGACTCCACTACTACTACTTCCACTATTACCCCTCCACCACTTTCTTGTGCCCTCCCCTGTCTGCTGCCTATAAATACCCCTTCTACCTGTTCTTTGTGTTAGTGTGACTTTGTAAATGGTCCAAGTTGGACCGAAACGTCGTGGTAAGCTCCTCTCTTCTATGAGCGTGTTGTGTGTGTATTGTTCCAGTCACGGTATTGTGCCTTTTTTGTTATTTAGATCCAGAGTTTTAGGACTCACTCACCATGGGTTCAAACCTCATCCGTTCCCTGGTTTGTTTACAATCGTGTTTTTTTACGTTTCCGTGAGTCATGATCCCACTTAACGTGGCAAAAGTGACCTAACATAACCCATATTTGTATAGTGAATGTTGTCCACCTGAATCTCCTTAACTTACCACCCAAACACAGCTTAGGACATTATCTATTGCCTCACCTATCTATTATCCATTCTTCACCTATCTACCATTCATCACCTTACGTATCCATTAATTTACCTTCCCCTCACCCACCATCTACAGGCTGGATTGAGAGTTGTGAGGCTTCACCAGGACAAGGAACTTGAGGAGTTCCGTAGAGCAAGAAAGCTGTGGGGGCCCCAGGACCGCCCCTAGTAGGGGTTCCAAGACAAACGTTTTGTGGAGGGTCCCAGAACCAGCACTTTGTGGGGGTCCCAGGACCAGAGGCTTTGGGGTCCCAGTACAAGTAATTTGTGGGGTCCCTCAGAGCAAGGATTTTGTAAAGGTCCCAGGACAAACAACTTGTGGGGGCCCCAAAACAAACAACTTATGGGGGACCAGGTCATCACCTAGTGGGTGAGACCAGGACAAGCACCTTGTGTGGGCCCCAGGCAAGCACCTTGTGTGGGCCCTAGGACAAGAAGCTTGTGGGGTCTCTCACAGCAAGGATCTTGTGGAGGCCTTAGGGCAAACAACTTGTGGAAGGCCCAGGCCACATACTTTGCGGGGGACCCCAGGATTAGCAATTTGTTGTGTCTCCAGGACAAATAACTTGTGGGTCCCCAGGACAAGCAACTTAGAGGGTTCCTAGGACAAACTTGTGGGGTCTCTATAGCAAGCAACTTGGAGGGTCCCCTATGACAAACAACTTGTGGGAGGGCCAGGACAAGCAACTTAGAGGGTTCCTAGGACAAACGGAATGTGGAGGGTCCAGGACACTTACCTTGCTGGGCCCCAGATCAAGAAGCTTAATGTGGCCCCAGAGGAAGCACCTAGTAGGGTTTCCTTGGTAAGTAACTTTTTGGGTCCTCAGAGCAAGCAAGTTGTATAAGCCCAATAGCAAGCAACTTGTCGAGCCCATAGGGCAAGTATCTTGTAAGGTTTCTAAGAAAAGCATCCTGTGAGGTCCTCAAGACAAGCAACCTGTTGGGTCCCTATGTGAGCCCCAGGACAGGCAACTTATGTGGGGCCTAGGACAAGCAACTTATGTTGGGAATCAGAACAAACAGCTTATGTTATGTGGGGCCCCAGAACAAGCAACGTATGTGGGCCCCAGGGCAAGCAACTTATGTGGGCCCAGAACAAGCAACTTTATGTTGGCCCCAGAACAAGCAACTTATGTGGGCCCCAGGGCAAGCAACTTATGTGGGCCCCAGGGCAAGCAACTTATGTGGGCCCCAGAACAAGTAACTTATGTGGGCCCTAGGACAAGCAACTTACGGTGGTATTTCCTGACACTAAAACCTTGTCACCAGATAACATAATGTCCGAAACATCTTTACCTACAGTTGATAGGAACCTATTTTGAAAATATATCTTCGTAAAATTTAATGTTCCAAAATTCTTTAAAACCCTTCTATTTTTTTAAGTATGGAGGATGGGGCGCACCCTTTTAATCGAGCACTGACACTTCATTTAAGTGAGAATGTATCTTCTTTGCACAGAGCTCCGGGGGAGGTGATTACAGGATGGTGGACCTTCGTAGTGATACTGTGACACAACCTTCAGAGGCCATGAAGGACGCTATGCTCAGAGCTCCCCTTGGTGACGACGCTTTCGGCGAGGACCCATCGGTCAACGGTGAGAGGAAGGGCTAGCAGGTACTGACCAGGTGAGGGGAAGAGATAGCAAGTACTACTGACCAGGTAGGGGGAGGGGCTAGCAGGTATTGACCAGGTGAGGGGAAGGGCTAGCAGGTACTGACCAGGTGAGGGGAAGGGCTAGTAGGTACTGACCAAGTGAGGGGAGGGGCTAGAAGGTTCTGACCAGGTGAGAGACGTGCTAGTCGGTACTGACCAAGCGAGTGAACGTGCTGGCAGGTACTAACGAGGGAAGGAGGCAGCAGGTACTGCGCTGGTGAAGGGAGGGGTTACCAGGTGCTGAGTAGATGAGAGGATAAGTCAGCAGGTACTGACCAGGTGAGGGGAGGGGGTTACTGACTAGGTGAGGAAAGAGATTATCACAAATTGTGCAAGAACTAGGGGAAGAGACAGGGTGCGCTGGTACTTAGTAGGTGAGGGGAGAGATTTGCATGCAGTTGAAGGGAGTGGTTAGCAAGTAGTGAGCAGATAATTTCTCTTGTCTTTTTCAAACCAAAGTCTAAAAACAAACACATTCCACATATTCATTCAGTACTTGTCTTGTCTGAAGTGACGAACACCACACCTGGTATGAGGCAGCCGCTAGATACTGAGAGAATTTCTCAATAACTTTTGCTGGGATGATTAAGATACATGGGCAACACTTGTGTATCTTAATTGTTGAAACGTTTCGCCTACACAGTAGGCTTCTTCAGTCAAATACAAAGGCAGCAAGTGTAGTAGTGAAATGAAGATGTCATTAGTCTATCAACCTTGGAGAACTAGTATTTGAGGTGGTCAGTCCCTCAGCCTGGAGAAGACTTCAGCTCCATGGAGCAGTGGGACTGACCACGTCAAATACTATTTCTTCAAGGTTGCTAGACTGATTACATTATCTTCATTTCACTACTACACCTGCTGCCTCTGTATTGACTGAAGAAGCCTACTGCATTTGCGAAACGTTTCAACAATAAAAAAACTCAACTGTTACACATGTCTTAATTATCACTTTGTCTGTATTTTATAGCATTTTCAACATAACTTTTGCTATACTATGTCAGTAATTTCACAAGCAACTTTGACAGTGAGGCTGCAGACGTCGGTGTACAAATTTGTAAGTACGTATATGTAAAAGAAGAAAAATAAAAGTGACCATAGGAAAGCGTAAGGTGATTACGGTAACAAAATATTTAGGTAATGAAAGACTGGATATCCAGTTGGAGGGATGGGGGTATGGAGCGCACTTGTCACCAGATGAAAAACGAAGTTAATCATAAAAGTGACGAGGGGAAAAAGATGAGTGGTGCATTGAGGCATTGGTAGAGACAAACAACGTTATCCATGGAGACTTAAAAAAAAAAGGAATGAGTTAGTATGTAGTGGTACCAGCGCCCTTATATGGGTGTGAAGCATGGGTTGAGTATGATGCAACAAGGAAACGGCTGGAGGTAATGGAGATGTCATGTCTGAGGGCAATGTGTAATGTGAATATTATGCAGAGAATTCGAAGCTTAGAGATTAAGAGATAAGAGGTTCCTAAATATATTATTTAGAGGGCCGAAGATGGGTTGTTGAGGAAGTTCGGACATTTAGAGAGGCTGGAACAAAATATGACAATTTGGAGAGTGTATAAATCTGTAGTGGAGGGAAGTTGGGGTAGGGGGTGTCCTAGGATAGGTTGGAGGGAGGGGGTACAAGAGGTTTTGTATGCAAGAGGCTTAGATATCCAGCAAGCATGTGTGGGCGTATTAGGAGTGAGTAATGGCAAGTGATGTTTATGACTTGACGAGCTGTTGGAGTGTGAGCATGGTAACATTTACGAAGGGATTAAGGGAAACCTGTTAGCTGGAATTTAATCCTGGAGGTGGGAAGTACGGTGCCTGCACTCTGAAGGAGGGGTGGGGATATTTGCAGCTTTGAACAGTAGTATCGGCGCCCTTCTGGAAAGACTTTGACGGAGTTTGGTCTTTTTCGGGTCACCCTGCCTCGGTGGGAGACGCCCAATGTGTTCTTAATATATATATATATATACAGGGTACGACTACGGTCCAAACACACCTTATGTAAGTTTATTTAAATGCTTTTGTAGTAATTTGGGGCTAAACGATAGTCTATTTTACATTATTTTTAAGAGATAAATTGTTTGGTAATGGCACTTGAACAGCATTCTGAATAAAATATGTAAGTCTACATTATATATATATATATATATATATATATATATATATATATATATATATATATATATATATATATATATATATAAATATATATATATATATATATATATATATATATATATATATATATATATATATATATATATATATATAATATCATATATATATATATATATATATATATATATATATATATATATATATATATATATATATATATATATATATATATATATACATATTAAAAGTAATGTTGACCTTACTAAAAGGCTCCAGAAATTAAATGTCCCTCATGACTTTGCCCTAGTGAGCTTTGATGTCACAGCTCTGTCCACCAAAGTCCCTGACCCTGACTTACTTTCGTACCTTGAAGAGGAACTGGAAAGCTTCCCCATGCCCTATCCCAAGAAAATAATAAATGAATTGATAAAACTTTGTGTTACTGATTGCAAGTTCATGTTTGAAGGGAAATACTATGTTCAAAAACAAGGTATGGCAATGGGAAATCCCCTTAGCCCCTTACTCAGCAACTTGTATATGGAATTCTATGAGACTAGACTTCTTAAAGACATTCTCCCAGATATATATAGATATATATTAGTTTTTATTTCTTTCAACGCACCGGCGGTATCCCACCGAATATTATATATATATATATATATATATA
>WNWK01005647.1:0-22500 GCA_009830355.1 Cherax destructor | reverse complement strand
ACGTTAAGATGCAATATTAATTCATTAATATGAATTTCTTTTTCTCATTATCTTTTCATTTTTGACGTGTAGTGTTAGTAAGTAGTGTTAGTGATACATGTAACATCTACAGTGTTTAGTATCAGTAGACGGTACTGACGTAGGTACTGACAGACGGTACTGACGTAGGTACTGACAACGGTACTGATGTAAGTACTTGAAGAGTATATGTAATACTGACAGACGTACTGATAATGTATACTGACAGACGTACTGATGTAGGTACTGACAGACGTACTATGTAGTACTGACAGACGTACTATGTAGTATGACAGAGTACTGAGTAGGTATGACAGACAGTACTGATGTAAGGTACTGACAGACGTACTCATGTAGGTACTGACAACGGTACTGATGTAGTACTGACAGACTACTGATGTAGTACTGACAGACGTACTGATGTAGGTACTGACAGACGTACTCATGTAGGTACTGACAGACAGTACTACTAGAGTACTGACAGACAGTACTGAGAAAATGCTGACAGACGGTACGATGTAGGTACATACAGATATGATGTAGTACTGATTGACTTTTATTGGACTGTGACGGTACTACATGTATGACAGGTACTGATGTAGGTACTGACAGACGGTACTGACGTAGGTACTGACAGACGGTACTGATGTAGTACTGACAGACGGTACTGACGTAGGTACTGACAGACGGTACTGATGTAGGTACTGACAGACGGTACTTATGTAGGTACTGACAGACGGTACTGATGTAGGTACTGACAGACGGTACTGATGTAGGTACTGACAGACGGTACTGACGTAGGTACTGACAGACGGTACTGATGTAGGTACTGACAGACGGTACTGATGTAGGTACTGACAGACGGTACTGATGTAGGTACTGACAGACGGTACTGACGTAGGTACTGACAGACGGTACTGATGTAGGTACTGACAGACGGTACTGATGTAGGTACTGACAGACGGTACTGATGTAGGTACTGACAGACGGTACTGATGTAGGTACTGACAGACGGTACTGATGTAGGTACTGACAGACGGTACTGATGTAGGTACTGACAGACGGTACTGATGTAGGTACTGACAGACGGTACTGATGTAGGTACTGACAGACGGTACTGATGTAGGTACTGACAGACGGTACTGATGTAGGTACTGACAGACGGTACTGATGTAGGTACTGACAGACGGTACTGATGTAGGTACTGACAGACGATACTGATGTAGGTACTGACAGACGGTACTGATGTAGGTACTGACAGACGGTACTTATGTAGGTACTGACAGACGATACTGATGTAGGTACTGACAGACGGTACTGATGTAGGTACTGACAGACGATTCATCTTGTAAACAGAAGACGTAAACTTGTGGTATCGATAAATTCAGTACAGTACTGTAAATGTATTTTCTCTTCCTTTTGATTTTCTTAATAACATTTTCTTTACTCTAGCTTACTTTATTGTAAGAAGACGGTATATAACACATATGTTATCGATAAGGCTTCTGTTCAATGGTTAACTATATGTATGTATGCATGTATGTATGTATGCATGTATGTATGTATGTAAGTATATATATATGATATATATATATATATATATATATATATATATATATATATATATATATATATATATATATATATATATATATATATATATATATATATATATATATATATATATATATATATATATATATATATATATATATATATATATATATATATATATATATATATATATATATATATACATACATAGACAGTTGATAATAATGATAGGAATTGCATTAAAATTATTTTATAAATTTTAATGATGGTAATAAAAATGATAGATGCGGATGATAGTTGATAATAATGATAGAAATGGCTTTAAAATTAAGAATAGCCTAGTTATGATGATAATGATATTAGCAGACAATAAGGATGGGGATGGCATTAAAATTAAGGATTGCCTAGTTATTATGAGAAAGGACGCCTGAATAAGAAAAAAAATCACACAGACATATTAAATGACATCATGGTACGCCTTAAGTCTCGCAAACGTTGATATTTAAGTCTGCTGTAGGTACAGTGGTACAAGGTACACATAGGTGGTGCAACATGGTGATTGCAACTAGTTTAGTGGTTTAATAAATCAGGTTGTTGGTAATATAATAATGATATTACCGGATGATAGTGATAGGAATGACATTAAAATTAAGAATAACCTAGTTATTATAAGAACGGAAGCCTGATTAGGAAAAATTCACACATGTATATTAACTGACGCTACGAGTATTTCCTGATTGTTCTGGAAGGTTCTGTGACACCAGTTGACAAATGAGGGATTTCCCCCCCCCCTCTATTTCATTAGTTAGAAGGTTGTAAATGAAGGTATGTAATGATCCAATATTGTAACTTTTTGCGATATATGACCTGTTCCCGGCGGTTAGAAGCTTGGGCTGGCTATTAACTATCTTCTAGTATTTCCTCATACAATCTGCAAACTGTGAGGCCTACCCCACTCGCCCCCATTTGGGGTGTGGGGGAGTGACCGGTGTATGGGGCATCCCGCTTGTCCCTATCAGACACTGGCTGGCTGACTCCACACTACCACTCTGAAAACTTACCTTACTTCTCCTGTTGTTGCCTTTGCAACATTGCACAGCTCCTCATGACGCACTGAGAAGTGTGAAAGTATTTGAGCTAAAGATTTCCACCCCCGTGGCTTGTCTTGCATTGTCAAGATATATATATATATATATATATATATATATATATATATATATATATATATATATATATATATATATATATATATATATATATATATATATATATATATAAAGTGGTTTTGAATCATTTGCCAAACTGCGGCAGGCCAGGGTTCGACCCCACGACATACTGTCCCGCCTCAAGAGACAACACAAAGTACGTGTAACCTTATTCACTCTGCCATCGATCCTACAAACAACATGAGCCTAGTAACCTAGGCATGTTTCATGTTGCGAGGACACTCGTGGCAGTGGATGCTCAAGGATTAATTTCAGCCAACTGTTGCTGTGTCACACCTCTGGAACATCCTGTCTCTGTCCACATTGTCGATTCCTCTCAGTATTTTATATGTCGTTATCATATGCCCCCAATCTCTCCTATCTTCCAGTTTCGTTAGGTCGATTTCCCTTAACCTCTCCTCGAAGGACATGTCCCTTAGCTCCGGGACTAGTCTTGTTGCAAACCTTTGCACTTTCTCTAGTTTCCTTACGTGCTTGGCTAGGTGTGGGTTCCAAACTGGTGCTGCATACTCCAGTATGGGCATAACGTACACGGTGTACAGTGTCCTGAATGATTCCTTATTAAGATGTCGGAATGCTGTTCTTAGGTTTGCTAGGCGCCCGTATGCTGCAGCAGTTATTTGGTTGATGTGCGCCTCAGGAGATGTGCCCGATGTTATACTCATCCCAAGATCATTTTCCTTGAGTGAGGTTTGTAGTGTCTCTGGCTCCCTAGACTGTACTCCGTCTGCGGTCTTCTTTGCCCTTCCCCATTCTTCATGACTTTGCACTTGGTGGGGTTGAACTCCAGGAGCCAGTTTCTGGACCAGGCTTTCAGCTTGTCCAAATCCCTTTGTTGTTCTGCCTGGTCCTAGTCCGATTGAATTTTTCTCATCAGCTTCACATCATCTGCAAACAGGGACACTTCTGAATCTATTCCTTCCGTCATGTCGTTCACAAATACCAGGAACAGCACCGATCCTAGGACTGACCCCTGTGGAACCCCGCTCGTCACAGGCGCCCACTCTGACACCTCGTTATGTACCTTGACTTGCTGTTGTCTTCCTGACAGGTATTCCCTGATCCATTACAGTGCCATCCCTGATTTCGTCTGCCTGGTCCTCCAGCTTTTGCACTAATCTCTTGTGTGGGACTGTGTCAAACGCCTTCTTACAATCCAAGAAAATGCAATCTACCCACCCTTCTCTCTCTTGTCTTACTGCTGTCACCTTGTCATAGAACTCCAGTAGGTTTGTGACACAAGATTTCAGGTCCCTGAAACCGTGCTGGCTGTGGTTGATAAGCTCATTCCTTTCTAGGTGCTCCACCACTCTTCTCCTGATAATCTTTTCCACGACTTTGCATACTATACATGTAAGTGACACTGGTCTGTAGCTTAATGCTTCGTGTCTGTCTTTTTTTTTTTAATTGGAACGACATTTGCTGTCTTCCATGCCTCAGGAAGTCGCCATGTTTCGATAGATGTGTTGAAGATTGTTGTTAGTGGTAGACATAGCGCCTCTGCTTCCTCTCTCAGGACCCATGGAGAGATGTTATCCATTCCCATCGCCTTTGAGGTATCTAACTCGCTTAGCAGCCTCTTCACTTCTTCCTCGGTTGTATTTATTGTGTCCCCACCTCTCCGTCCTTCTGGAGTCCCTTCTGTCTTTTCTGTGAACACTTTGAATCTTATGTTGAGCTCCTCACATACTTCATGGTCGTTTCTTGTGATCTCTCTTCCTTCCTTCCTCAGCCTGATTACCTGGTCCTTGACTGTTCTCCTCCTCCTGATGTGGCTATACAACTGCTTCGGGTCAGATTTGGCATTCGCTGCTTTGTTATTATCGTATTGTTGGGCCTTCTATACTTCTTCCATTCTCTAGCACACTTGGTTTTGGCCTCTCTATACCTCTGGGTGAACCACGGGCTCATCCTGGCTTTCCCGTTATTTCTCTTACCCTTGGCCACAAAACTCTCCTCAGCTTCCTTGCATATTGTTGTCACATATTCCATCATCTTGTTTACTGACTTCCCTGCCAGTTCTCTGTTCCACTGGACCCCGTGCAGGAAATTCCTCATGCCTGTTAGTCCCCTCTCTTGTAGTTTGGCTTCATTCATCGTGCCCTTCCTGCTTCCCTCTCCACTTGTAACTTTACTATATATTCGAAGCTCAGAACCAGGTGATCACTGGCCCCAAGGGGTCTTTCATATGTGATGTCCTCAATATATGCACTACTCAATGTGAATACTAGGTCCAGTCTTGCTGGCTCATCCTCTCCTTTCTCTCCGGTAGTGTCCTTTATGTGTTGGTACATGAGGTTTTCCACTACCACCTCCATCAGCTTAGCCTTCCTCGTTTCCCAGGTTTCCCAGTCGATTTTCTTGTGATTGAAGTCGCACATAATCAGCAGCTTTGTCCTGCTCGCATGAGCTCTTCTGGCCACTTCAGATAGTGTGTCAACCATCGGTCTATTGCTCTCATCATACTCTTGCCTTGGCCTCCTGCTGTTCTGTGGAGGGTTACACATCACTGCAATTACCACCTTGGGACCTCCAGACTGAAGTGTTACTATTATGTATTATCTTGCTTCTCCTCTGTCTCCTCTCTCCAGCTCATCAAAATCCCATCGGTTTTTGATAAGCAGTGCCACTCCTCCACCCCCTCTGTTCCCTTTGTCTTTCCTCATGATCTGATATCCCGATGGAAAGATGGCATCTGTTATCATTCCTGTGAGCTTGGTTTCTGTGAGAGCTGTGATGTCCAGTGATGCCTCTTTGATTCTATCATGCCATTCCTCTCACTTATTCGTTATTCCATCAGCGTTGGTGTACCATACCTTCAGTTTCCTCTCCAACACTGTTCTGAGGGGTCTGTGAGGGTCAGGGACCTGTCAGTGTGCTGTGGTATTCCACAGTGTAGTGTGGGGTGGGGGCTGTAAGTATGGATTGTGGTTTGTGTTGGGATAGTGTGTTTGGTTGTGGGGTGCTGGTGGTTCTGTTTGTGCCTGTGCTTGTTGCTCTTACTTGCTCTGGTTGTCCTCTGCTGAATTTGTCCTTGTCTCTTTTCCTAGCCCCTTTTGCTTGTGTCCCCTCTCCCTCAGCTGTTGTCGTTCTGTTTTTGTTCTGTCTCGGTCTAGAAACACCTTCTTGTATGTTGACGATTCCTTCAGCCTTGGTTTCTCTTGCAGGATCCTGTTTCGCACCATTTCTGTCTTGAAAATGTGTGTGTATGTATGTGCGCAAGACAGTCGCAAACGAATGATCAAAAAAATGCAAAACCTGAGACAGGGGGAATAATATGGAATAGCTCTAGGGCTTTCGCACTGCAAGCAGTGCCTCACTAGAAGCTATGCAATACTGCAACAAGTAAGCAGAGGGTAGAAACTCAAAGGAAGAGAGACAGTGTGAACACAGCCTTTACTTCACTCAGAGAGAGAGAGAGAGAGAGAGAGAGAGAGAGAGAGAGAGAGAGAGAGAGAGAGAGAGAGAGAGAGAATGGGAACATTCCGAGTGCCATCACCCACCGTCCAACCCTCCTAATTATTTTAGCCCCCTCCTCCAGCGCTGGGGTTGGGGTGGGATTTGCGCCATCCTTGAGAGAAAGTTCCAGATGTATGAACAAACAATAAGGAAAGAATGTTCCACCAAGTCTATAAAATCGATAAACAATGAATCTAGTATCAAGGTCTAAAGTAAACAGTCTCGTACACAAGCTAATATGGTTGGCGCTTGGACTAACGTCTCATCATAGCATATAATGTATCCTCAAGTAACTCCTAAGTAGTTACATACAAGAGAGCTCTAGGACTGTGAGCAGTATTTAACCTTATATAATGTAAATGAATCCCACATAATTGAATTAATCCCTCATTCCAATAGATGTTTGGTCATAGTTATAAGTAAGATGTAACTTTAGGAAAATAACTTAGTAATAATAAAAGGTTCCATCTCACAAAGATAAATCAAATAGAGTAAGGCAGTTTAGCCGACGTAGCTAATAGCCATTTAAGTAGCTCGTCATGGTCTTTCAACAGCTTTTTGAGCCCTTTGTTGAAGTGACTGTTAACCAGTTCAAGCGAGTTCTTACTGAGAGGGTCATGTCTCATTATCTCTAAGTAAAAGTTTCATCTTAGAGATAATGAGACAATAATCGCTCAGTAAGTGCTCGTTTGAACTGGTTAATAGTCAGTTCAACAAAGTGGTCAAAAAGCTGTTGAAAGGCACGACGAGCTAGGTTAATGGTTATCAGCTATGTTGGATGCATTGCCTTACTATATGGACTTATTAAGACTTTGGTAGGGAATGTTTCTTTATAGAGAGACGCCGCCAGTATTTAAGTATATTTCATGATTTTACGTTTGTTAGGGTTGACGTTACTGCCTTGTTTGCCAAGGTCCTTGTCTTTGGTTTGCTAACAACGTTCCTGGATGATGTTTTGGACAACTTCGAGATGCCATTCCCTAAGAATTTTGTCGAATTGATTAGACTCATGTGTCATGAATTGTAAATTCGTCTTTGAAGGAAAATATTATGCTTAAAACAAGGTACGGCAATATAAACCCACTCTCTTCCTATGTTAAGTAACCTATACAGGGAGTTCTATGAGATCAAATTGCTTAATAATGGCTTAATAATGTCTATGATGTACTTTGCTTGTGGCTGATACATCAAAATGTAGATGATTTCCAATCTAGAGTAAACTCTCTTGCCCCCTCCAGTAAGTTCACAGTTGAATTAGAAAGAGATAACAAACTCCCATCTTTGAATGTTTTGGTATATAAAGGGCAGAAGAGATTTAAATTTTCAGTATATGGGAAGCTCATTAATGTTTCTTCATATATTCACTAATATTCTTACGATGAATCGAGAGTCAAGAAGAGTGTTTTTCTCACTATGTTCCTGAGACTTTACGTATTTGTAGCCGAGACTCTTGCGATGAGAAAATCGGTTAGACTTTTTTTTTATATTGCCACAAAACTAAGATACCCCAGGTACTACCTTTCTGGTACTGGGTAGGACCCCTCCCCCATCCTTTGTCACCAGACCCTTCCCCATCCTTTGCCACCAGAACGGCCTTAATTCTTCGTGGCATGGGTTCAACAATGTACTGGAAACATTCTTTAAAGATTTTGCTCCATGTCAGTTGTTGCAGTATAGTCGGCTGCACTTCATGCTGGGAATCTCCCATTCCACCAGATACCAAAAGGTTGACACTAAATTCTGATACTACCATTTGCATGTCGCAGCAGAAATATCGATTCGTCAGACTAGGTGAGTTTGTATCAATCTTCAACTGCTCAGTTTTGGAGAGCCTGTGTCCAGTGTAGCTTTCACGCACACATTATATAGTATGTGTGAAGTGTAAGGACAATCCTGACGATAGAACGCGATTACGTTAAGTGAAGTCAAACTTCTATGCTCGTAGAGCAGAATAATGCATTTGAATCTTTTGTTGACCAAATCATTGTTTTCCTTCTTCAGTTAATAATTGAATGACCCTCATGAGTGTGTTCCTTCACTGAATGATGCATAATGCAATTATAACTTATTTTTCACCACTACTAACAACCACTACAGTCTGCTTTCCACATTTCGCCACCACGACCAACATTAACAACTTCCACAACCCACAGACCCCCAATGCTGACAATAATATCTCCCACTATCCACAGTTCTCCACCACTGCCACCGCCGAGGTAGTGAGGTTCTCCTCGGACACCTCAGCCACATCCATATTTATGAACAAGGTGGCATCTCGCAGGTGAGTTACGTTACCTAGTCACGTAACCGGGTCGTTCAGAGGGCAGTCATATCACAAGACCAGCATCTCCGCCTAGTGTGGTATGGTGTGGGAGAGTGAGGAACAGTGTGAGGTGGGGATATATTTACATACCAGTGAGGCGCACGATTAGAAAGATCACTGAACAAGAGGGTAAGTAAGTTTATTAAGGTTTTGTACACAGATTACCATACAGGGTAACATATGTGTAAATTACGTAGGATAACTTAAATAAGGTCAGACAAAGTGACTTCAAGTGTATTATATTTGTCTCGTTTTCTGACATGGCTGCTTACTGTGTTTATTCGTGGCATGTCATAATGTCAGCAGCATTCCAGTGACAGCTGTGTAAACCCCTTCAACTGTTAATCAGTAATGGTTAGTGTAATTTCAAATACAGATGAGACCCAACGCTGGTCCGCAGCCATCGTCTCCCAGTCAGTCTTGGCGAAGATCTTCCACTGGCTGGACGTACGAGGGCAGGCTGCCATCGTCTCCCAGTCAGTCTTGGCGAAGATCTTCCACTGGCTGGACGTACGAGGGCAGGCTGCCATCGTCTCCCAGTCAGTCTTGGCGAAGATCTTCCACTGGCTGGACGTACGAGGGCAGGCTGCCATCATCTCCCAGTCAGTCTTGGCGAAGATCTTCCACTGGCTGGACGTACGAGGGCAGGCTGCCATCGTCTCCCAGTCAGTCTTGGCGAAGATCTTCCACTGGCTGGACGTACGAGGGCAGGCTGCCATCATCTCCCAGTCAGTCTTGGCGAAGATCTTCCACTGGCTGGACGTACGAGGGCAGGCTGCCATCGTCTCCCAGTCAGTCTTGGCGAAGATCTTCCACTGGCTGGACGTACGAGGGCAGGCTGCCATCATCTTCCAGTCAGTCTTGGCGAAGATCTTCCACTGGCTGGACGTACGAGGGCAGGCTGCTGACCACAATCTCAATAAACCTGAAGCAGAGCAGATAGACATATTACTCAATCTCATAATACTCAGCAACGAATCCCCTACAACAACAATATTGTGTGATATGTTTCATAACACTGTTTGGCATGTGTCACAACATTGTGTGACATGTCATAACACTGTGTGACATGTCATAACACTGTGTGGCATGTGTCATAACTGTGTGACATATGTCTTAACATTGTGTGGCATGTGTCACAACATTGTGTGGCATGTGTCATAACACTGTGTAGCATTGTGTCATAACACTGTGTGACATGTGTCATAACATTGGCATGTGTCACAGCATTGTGTGGCATGTGTCATAACATTGTGTTGCATGTGTCATAAGATTGTGTAGCATGTGTCATAACATTGTGTAGCATGTGTCATAAGATTGTGTGGCATGTGTCATAACATTGCGTTGCATGTGTCATAAGATTGTGTAGCATGTGTCATAACATTGTGTAGCATGTCATAACATTGTGTAGCATGTCTCATAACATTGTGTGGCACGTGTTATAACATTGAATGGGATGTCTCATAACATTGTGTGGCATGTGTCATAATATTGTGTGGTATGTGTCATAACATTGTGTGGCACGTGTCATAACAATGTATGGAATGTGTCATAACATTGTGTGGCATGTGTCATAACATTGTGTGGCAGGTCTCATAACATTGTGTGGCACGTGTCATAATATTTTGTAGGGTGTCTCAAAACATTGTGTGGCATGTCATAACATTGTGTGGCATGTGTCATAACACTGTGTGGCATGTGTCATAACAATGTGTGGCATGTGTCATAACAATGTGTGGCATGTGTCATAACAATGTGTGGCATGTGTCATAACACTATGTGGCATGTGTCACAACATTATGTAGCATGTGTCATAACACTGTGTGGCATGTGTCATAACATTGTGTGGCATGTTTCACAACATTGTGTGGCATGAGTCATAACACTGTGTGGCATGTGTCATAACACTATGTGGCATGTGTCACATCATTATGTGGCATGTGTCATAACACTGTGTGGCATGTGTTATAACACTGTGTGGCATGTGTCATAACTCTGTGTGGCACATGTCATAACAATGTGTTGCATGTCACAACATTGTATGGCATGTGTCACAACAGTGTATGACGCATCATAACATTCTGTAACATGTGTTATAACATTGTGTGGCATGTGTCATAACATTGTATGGCATGTGTCATAACATTGTATGGCATGTGTCATAACATTTTGTAGCATGTGTCATAACACTGTGTTACATATGTCATAACTCCTTTATGTAAGCATTTCTCACCATAATTCATGACTGTATCAAGTTATGTCTCTATACATAATGGTAACGTTTAATGTGAACGAAAGTTATTAACATTATTAAATAATTTGGTTACCAATAAATAAAATGTTGTCTTCAGTCTTCTGGTATAAAGTAACATTTGAAGTTACTGGGTAGCACAATTAACTACGTGCATAGAACGACATTCTTAAGCTATTTGATAAGGTACTGTAAGGAGTGGGGTCTTATCATGCTACGTTCAGATACACGTTTGTTTTTGTATTAGGGTATTCATTTGTACGTTCCATGTATTTATGTATATATGTAAAACTTTGTACGTTACATGTACACATGTGTGCGTTACACGTATGCATTTGGGCGTCTCCAGTACACTCGAGTGCGTCACATGTAAACATGTGTACTACACAGGTAATTATATTTTATATTACATATTCTTCTCTCCCCCCCTCTAACTTTTCTCTGTTAGCCCATGTTCCTTAGTGTGCCAGAAATGAGTGCCTGGTTATCTCCTTATGTTTGTAGCTCCTCAGTGTGTCTTCTATGTCACCTTAAAATGTTTATGACTTTGTTCCATCTGTGTAATGCAAGGGTTCCCATGGACCTGGGGTGCACCCCCCTCCTCCCGGTGAACCCCAGGTTGGGAGGTGCGAGATGGCAGTAACAACCTGGTTGATCAGGCCTTGATCCACGGCGAGGCCTGATCAAGGACTAGGCTGCGGGGGCATTGAACCCCAGAATACCCTCCAGGTACACTCCAGATAGGGGGAAGTTACACACCAGTACAGAACCATTCTCTGGTTCACGGAGCAGTACAGAACTAATGAAAAGCTCAATTTCGTTTAAAAAAAAAAAAAAGTTTTTTAATTGCTCAATTTATATTTACATTTTATGCTGTGAATTAAAAGCTTATTTTGCGAGTTCAATTTGTTCACCCGAAGTACTGTATTTGGTTCAACTTGTGATTCAAAAATTAGAAATTTGACTTCTTCATCTTCAAATGTGATACTACTTTAGTATGGGTTGCAACATTAATCAAACATTTCCTATGGGTGTGGGCTATAGAAAAGGTTGGGAAGCCCTGGTCTTCCATCCCGGTCTTCCATCCGAGTATGCCCCTTAGTGTGTATCCCTAGTTCCTCATTGTTTGTGTGTGCGAGTATGCCATTATGTTTTTCTTCCCAGGTTGGAGGAGTGCACCCTCGGGTCTTAACTAACCAGCCTGACGGAACCTTCAGCTTGACGGAGATGCAACGACTCGTACGAGGTGACGACGACCACTGGCCAGTAACTTCACTCGTCTGCATTGAGAACACTCACAACATCGTCGGTGGCAAGGTCTTGCCCCTCTCCTGGCTCGACCAGGTGAGCCACTCTCTCTTTGTCATTCCAGAGAGGCGACCACGAGTTGAATTTGGCATCTCTCGTTGACTCCCTCCAGAAAGGTCACCAGCTGGTTTACTCGCCATGTGATGCAATCAAGGTCCCTAGCTGGGCTTCTCACTTCTAAATTCTCACCATACCGTAAAAAGTGGAGAGGGTTTCGGGGGTCAACGCCCCCTCGGCCCGGTCTGAGACCAGGTCTCCTGGTGGATCAACGTCTGATTAACCAGGCTGTTACTGCTGGCCGCACGTAAACCGACGTAAGAGCCACAGCCCGGCTGATCAGGTATTGACTTTAGGTGCCTGTCCAGCGCCTTCTTGAAGACAGCCAGGGGTCTACTGGTAATACATCTTATGTATGCTGGGAGGCAGTTGAACAGTCTTGGGCCCCTGACACTTATTGTGTGTCTTAGCGTACTCGCAGCGCCCCTGCTTTTCAATGGGGGGGGGATGTTGCATCCCTTGCATAGTCTTTTGCTTTTGTTGGGAGTAATTTTCGTGCTCAAGTTTGGTACTAATCCCTCTAGGATTTTCCAGGTGTATATTATCATATATCTTTCTCGCCTGCGTTTCACGGAATACAAATCAAGGGACTTCAACCGTTCCCAGTAATTTAGGTGTTTTATCGAACTAATGTGTACCGTGAAAGTTCTCTGTACATTCTCCAGGTCAGCAGTTTCGCTTGCCTTGAAGGGGGCAGTTAGTGTACAGCAGTATTCCAGTCTAGAGAGAACAAGCGATTTGAAGAGAATCATCATGGGATTGTCGTCCCTAGTTTTGAAAGTTTTCATTATACCTCTTATCATTTTTCTAGCAGATGAGGTAGATGCATTGTTGTGGTCTTTGAAGGTGAGCTCCTCTGGCATTATCACTCCCAGGTCCTTCACATTGGTTTTTCGTTCTATTGTGTTTTTAGAATTTGTTGTATACCCTGATACAGTTATAATATCCTCAGGTTTCCCATATCTGAGTAGTTGAAATTTCTCTTCATTGAACTTCATATTTTTTTTGCGGTCCATTTAAAGATTTGCTGGATGTCCACTTGGAGTTTTGCAGTGTCTTCGATGGAGGACACTGTCATGGTAATTCGGGTGTCATCCGCAAAGAAAGACACGGATCTATGGTTTATCTGTCTCTGTTAGATATGAGGATGAGGAACAGGATGGGAGCGAGTACTGACTTGAGGAACAGAGCTTATCACCGTAGCCACTCTGTTTACTATTACACTTTGTGTTTCTGTTTGTTAGGAAGTTATAGATCTATCTACCAACTTTTCCAGTTATTCCTTTATCACGCATTTTGTGCGCTATTACTGTGATCACATTTGTCGAAGGCTTTCGCAAAGTCTGTGATACTACATCTGCATTTTGTTTATCCTTTAAAGCATCCAGGACCTTGTCATAGTGGTCCAGTAGCTGGGACAGACAGAAGCGACGTCCTCTAAACCCGTGTTGCCCTGGGTTGTGTAACTAAAGGGTATCTAGGTGGTTGGCGATCTTGCTTCTTAGAACATTTTCAAAGATTTTTATAATATGGGATGCTAGCGCAATCGATATATAGTTCTTTGCAATTGCTTTACTGCCACCTTTGTAGAGTGGAGCTATGTCTGTTGTTTTTAGTGAGTGTGGGATGACTCCTGTGTCCATGCTCCCTCTCCATAGAATGCTGAAGGCATGTGACAAGGGCCTCTTGCAGAGTGCATGGGCATGTCATTAATTGCCTTTTCGAAGTCTTGTGCTGTTAGGATAATATAATATCAAAGATTTTTGAAATGACCAAATTTTGAGTCTCATAATTATTTTTAGATTTTCAACCCTTAGTCTGGTTAACGGCTCGCTGAATAATAATAATAATAATAATAATAATAATAATAATTTTTATTTAGACATGATACAAAGAATTACATTTGGTTATTGAGATTACATGAGGTGTACATGCCAAAAGCCCCTAGTATGCAGGGCATTTTGGGCAGACTTAAAATTAACTTAAAACTAGATTGTAAGAATTTTTGTAGATAGTATACAATGAGTAAAGGTGAGTATTTAAGCTATGAAATTTGAACATATGAAATTTGAACATAGTTTTGTACTTTTGTCTTCATTATAAAATTAATTAAATCAGATTAAACAAATTAAAGCAATAATAATAATAAAATGATAAAAAGTTATGGTTGATAATTTATAAAATAAGTAAAATAAGTAACTGAGTCGTATTGAGACTTTCGTATTTCACTTATTTCTTTGCTGTCATCTGTGAATGTCCCATCTCGTCTAAGCAGGGGTCCAATACTGGATGTTGTTTTCGCCTTAGATTTGGCATAAGAGAAGAAGTATTTTTTTTTTCAATTTCCTTTATGGCTTTAAGTTCTTCCTGAGATTCCTGTCTCCTGTAACATTCCTTAAGCCTAAGTTCGATATTCGCTATTTCTCTGATCAGTGCCTTCATTCGAATTTCAGATATACTGGCCCCTTTCAGCAGCTCTGTGACTCTTCGCCTTCGCGTCTCTCTCTTTTAAGTGCCACGGAGTTAATTTTTTCAAGGTAAATGTTCGGATCCGTGTTCTTTAGGATATCTTCCCAGCTTGTTTCATTTAGGATATGGTTGACTTGTTCCCATTATATGCTTTTGTTACTGAAGTTGAATTTTGTGAAGGCACACTCATACCTGATCACACTTTGCTGGTCAGGAGCTCTGCGCATACATGTCTGTACCTCTTTTATGTTGTGATCTGAGTGTATTGTCTTTGATACGGTTATATTACGTATCAGATCATCGTTGTTAGAGAAGATGAGGTCCAGTGTATTTTCAAGTCTTTTAGACTTTATTATTTGCTGGTTTAAGATGAATTTGGTGCAGAGATTTAATAGCTCTTGTGTGTGTGAATTTTCATCTGAGCTGCCACCTGGGTGATCTCTGCTAAAACATTTTAGGTGTCTTAAGTTGAAATCCCCCAGTAGCAAGATGTTTGGGGCAGGAGTTGGGAGATTTTTCTAGACAGTGGTCAATCTTCAAAAGCTGTTCCTGAAATTGCTTGAAAGTTGCATTCGGAGGTTTGTATACAACCACAATCACAAGGTTTTGGTTTTCAATCTGTACTGCCAAAACTTCAACTTCATTTGAGGTGTTTCCCTTTCCCCCTTATTGCATGTTTAGTCTGTCGCATCTGAATAGTTTATAACCTGGGATCCATATTTCATTGTCAAAATTATCCTTTATGTGGGTCTCTGTGAAAGCCGCAAACACTGCATTTGACTACCTTGATGTAAGGTATTTTGTTTGTTGACGGCTTTAGACCCTGTATGTTTTTAAAGATAAATGTCGTTATATTGATGAAATTTAGGGATGCTTTGTTTGCTGGCATTAATATCTGTTGTTCTGGAGTGGAGGCCAATGACTGTACCTCTGATCCAGAAGAGTTTTCAGTTGGTGTAGGATTTCTGTCATTTCTTGCCAGTCTTTTTTTCCTTCCTGGCACTAAAAAACCTCCGTCTCTGGAGAAGTTTTGGTTCCCCTCTTTTGTTTCCCATAGTCTGGCTGGTCTGTGTCTTCTTGTCCCCTTTAGATGATGTGCCTGACAGTATACGTTGTACCATTTTCTTTCAAGTACTGACGAGTGACACATTTCGAGTTGAAATAAGTTACATACCGTAACATGCTACATACTGTAGCAAGTAAAAGAAACAGCATTAAGAAATATCCCTGTGGATATTCCTTAAATAGTCACCCTACCCAGACCAATTGATAAACAACGTCTCTAACAAACACAAGAAACCCATCGACATACAATGTGGTTTATGAAATATGAACACTAGAATCACTAAGCATAAGACAGCAGTCGTCCGATATACGTAGGAAAACTCAGCAATGTTCCAACATGTACAACACAGCCACCACAACATCAATGGTTAAGACTCTAAGCACTGCAAAAAAAAATCCATGACCTTACAAATAAAAGATCTTTTAAGCCGCATTCATCGAGTCTAAACCAAACTTCAGTCTGTATCAAGGACAGTGAAGATAAGAGACAAATAAATCTAGTACAAAATCCTACATTCCATCAGTCAGTCTAGGCACTTCACTGCTTCAAAACATTACTATATGAACACACAAGAATTAGAGGAGTACTGGCCAGTGTTGAGCAGCACTCTTAGAGTAATTGTAATTGAAGATGACTATAATTAATTAAATTTTTATATGTAATTGTAATTTAACTTTTAGAATAAAAAGTAACTGTAATCGACTGTTGTCAAGCGTACACATGCTTAATTAAAATGTATCATAAACCTGGCATTATCATGAACTATTGACAAAATGGAATAATACATCACCGTTCATTCTGATGTGATTTTCATTGTGTGGGGTCACGTTCAGTACTTATAATGAACTTCCTAGTCATGTTTGCGTAGTGTGTGGGCACCTCCCTCGGTCGGAGTCAACACTTGTTGACTAATGGACACATGGTTATACGAAAAAAAACGTTAATTATACTTGTTTTGTGTCAAAAGTTTGATTTCTTTTCACTTTTAATGAGAAATATTTTGAAAGTGGTGTGATAAGTTAGGGACAAAATAAATTTTTGCAAACATGAAACCATTGGTTATGAATTCACGAATGGGTAGGCATTCATGGCTTTCATGAACAATTACGACTCAGGTATTTGGTAATAAAGATATCCTGTTGGAAAGTTCTATAATTTAGTGGACTCTCAAGTTATTTTTATAATAGTTTATGAAGTTTCATGAGGGCAAAGGACAGCGAAAGACTAAAGATGGTAATGGAAATGGGGTTAATTCAATATTATCATTTTCTCTAGTTAAAACTTATTTTTCAATACTGTTATATGAGTGATACTGCGTGACAACGTAGATAGATTCTCGAATATTATTTACGTAAGGGTGAACGGGGAAAAGCCATAAATGTTGTGCCTGTGTCACACATATACAAAGAAGTCCATTAGTTCAGTCAAGTGGACAGTGTTTGTGAGAAACTTTTTCTTCTTTTACATGGTAGAGTCTTCGTTTACTGGCAGGTTGGAGCTTGGAGTAACAATATACTGAATATAATAAGAATGGAAACTTCAGTAGAAGTATCATTATCACAGCACCTTCTGAAGTGCTCTGGTCTTTGTCAAGAAGAATCAGGAAGTGAGAGAGAAGATTAAGGCTTCTGCGAAAGCTACTTCAAACCTCAGTAAACACTTAGGGCATTGTAATAAAAAAGAAGTATGCTGAATATTTAAAAAGAGAAGCAAGTTGTTGCACAGTAAAAATAACCTCAAGAGCTACTGCAAGTGACAGCGGTATACAGAAGCAATCATCTACGTTGTCATGTTTCACGAGCAACCCAGTGAGCCTCAAGCATAGTCTCCAGTTATTTCTTTCTCCTCCTGTATGTCCTGACCTCACCAGCGATACTATATCAATCACACACACACACACACACACACACACACACACACACGCCCCGATGGCATGGTGGCTAGCGCTCTTGCTTCACGCACGGAGGGCCCGGGTTCAATTCCCGGCGGGGCCGAAACATTTCGAAGTGTTTCGTTACACTCACACACACATATATACAACAGGCCTTGTGTCTAATCGACATGTGCCTAGGACAAAATGGTAACTAACACATACACACACACACACACACACACACACACACCGGTGGCCTAGTGGTAAAGCTCTCGCATCACGCACGGAGGGCCCGGGTTCTATTCCCGACGGGGCGGAAACATTTCGAAGTGTTTCCTTACACACACTCACACACATACATACAACAGGCCTAGTGTCAAATCGACATGTGCCTAGGACAAAATGGTAACTAACACATATGGCATCTGAAGCAGGTACACCCCTATTAAACGAGGAAGGAGACAAGACTTACGCTAAGGCCCTATCAGTCCACCAATCAAGGCCGAGGAATGTAGGGGGAGAGCTGTTAGGAGCATGGATAGCAGTAATTGAGGGAGGAGGGGAGAAGGAAGAGAAGGTAACATTGACATGCCACCAAGAGTTACAGGAAAAAAAAGGGAGACCGTAATAAACTTTATCACATATTTTACAAGGAATCTTATAGACACATCATTTTGGGGGAAATTTTTTATTAAAATGTTTTTTAACTGTATCAAGATTTTTAAATACAACTTTGATATCAAAAGTCTTAAGATGGGAAGGGATATCAACCAAGTTTTCATGGATTGTAAAAGGTATTTCTAGCTTTTGTAAAGAATTTATCAATTATGTTTCTTTGGTATTTTAGATCATTAGCTATTTCATAAATTATGGAGATTTCTTCATCTATGAACTCTGGAGTACAAATACGTAAAGCTCTCAAAAACATTGATGAGAAAACCGACAGTTTAACTCTATCTTGATGTGAAGAATAATAGTGTACATAGGAACTGTTATTTGTAGGTTTTCTAAAAATTTAAATTTAAAATCATTGTTACCCTTAATAATTAAAACATCTAGGAAAGGCATTGAGTTATTTACTTCGAACTCAACAGTAAAATTTATAGAATGAGCTGAGCTATTTAATTTAACAAGGAAATGGTTTATGTCTACATTCTTAGGCATAAGGCACAAAATATCATCAACATATCTATACCACTTAGCTCTATTAGGAAGGATTGTGTTAAGCAATCTTGTTTCATTTATTTTAGAAAGAACCTTATTTGAAATGAGTTCTTTCTAATTGACCAGTTTTACCTATTCGGCATGACATATATATATATATATATATATATATATATATATATATATATATATATATATATATATATATATATATATACATATACATATATATATATATATATATATATATATATATATATATATATATATATATATATATATAATATCATACTATATACTATAATATATATATATATATATATATATATATATATATATATATATGTAATAATATATATATATATATATATATATAAAATATATATATATATAAAAAATATATATATTATTTTATATATATATATATTATATATATATATATATATATATATATATATATACATATATATATATATATATATATATATATATATATATATATTATATATATATATATATATATATATATATATATATATATATATATATATTATTGTAACCACGAACGAGTGGTATTGATCAATAGCAACACTGCACTAGCCAGGGTTCGAACCCATGTTGTGGAAATATAAACACATAAGCAGTATAATTTGATCCTTTATTGACAACGTTTCGCCCACACAGTGGGCTTTATCAAGTCACAAACAGATCTACCTGTTTGAAAGGTACAAGAGTATTTATTGGAGTTAGTAAGATGGAGAATGCTTCATGTGACAATCTTCCAAGTAGGGTGATAGAGTCTAGAACCTTGGGTAGCTTTAAAAAGAGATTGGACAAGTATATGAGTAGACCTTCTGCAGTGTTACTCCATTCTTAAGTTCTTATGTGGGATAGCGATGAAGAAGTTTCTTGGCAATAGGTTCAGCTATGTTGTAGAAGCGGTTGTTCTGGTTGAAGTTGTTGGATATACAAATAAGTGATGATTCCAGGATTCTTCGGTATTGAGTGTTGTCTTCTCTGGTGATGAGTCTTGCGTTCCTGTAGTTGAGATGATGTGTCACGTCAGCTTTCAGAAGGTGTGAAACCTTGTGCGTATGTGCGTGTGTATGTATGCGTGCGCATCTATGTTTGTGTGCCCAGAAATACTCCTCACTTCTATGTATCAATAATACTAATAAAATACTTATAATAATACTAGTAAATCAAATAATTATAATACTAATGCTGCTAATACTAATACCCAGCTTCTACAAGTGCCTGAACACGTGTACTTGTTTGTGTGTACTCACCTAATTGTAATTACCTAAATGTGGTTGCAGGGGTCGAGACTCAGCTCCTGGCCCCGCCTCTTCGCTGTCCGCTACTGGGTCACTGCTCTCCCTGCTCCATGAGCTTTATCATACCTTGTCCTAAAACTATGTATGGTTCCCGCCTCCACTATATCGTTCGCTAGACTATTCCACTTCCTGACTACTCTGTGGCTGAAGAAATGCTTCCTAACATCCCTTTGACTCATCTGAGTCTTCAGCTTCCAGTTGTGTCCCCTTGTTGCTGTGTTCCCTCTCTTGAACATCCTGTCACTATCCACCTTGTCGATTCCCCGCAGTATTGTGTATGTCGTTATCATGTCTCCTCTAACCCTTCTGTCCTCCAGTGTTGTTAGTCCTATTTCCCTCAACCTTTCTTCATAGGGCAGTCCCCTGAGTTGTGGAACTAGCCTTGTCGCAAACCTTTGCACTTTCTCTAGTTTCTTGACGTGCTTGACAAGATGTGGGTTCCAGACTGGTGCTGCATACTCTAGTATGGGCCTGACGTACACGGTGTACAGTGTCTTAAACGATTCCTTGTTAAGGTAACGGAACGCTAATCTTAGGTTTGCCAGTCGCTCATATGCTGCCGCAGTTATCTGGTCGATGTGTGTCTCCGGAGACGTGCTTGGCGTTATACTCACCCCAAGGTCTTTCTCCTTTGACGAGGTTTGTAGCCTTTGTCCACCTAGCCTGTACTCTGTCAGCGGTCTTCTTTGCCCTTCTCCGATCGTCATGACTTTGCATTTGGTGGGATTAAATTCGAGAAGCCAGTTGCTAGACCAGATGTCAAGCTTGTCCAGGTCTGTTTGAAGTCCTGCTTGGTCCTCTTCCGATGTGATTCTCCTCATTAATTTCACATCATCTGCGAACAGAGACACTTCTGAGTCTATCCCGTCCGTCACGTCATTTACATATACCAATAATAGCACTGGTCCTAGGACTGACCCCTGCGGTACACCGCTCGTCACAGGCGCGCACTGTGATACCTCATCACGCACCATGACCCGTTGTTGCCTCCCTGTGAGGTATTCCCTGATCCATTCCAGTGCCCTTCCTGTTATACACGCTTGTTCTTCCAACTTCTTTACTAATCTCATATGAGGAACTGTGTCGAAGGCCTTCCTGCAGTCCAGGAAAATGCAATCAACCCACCCTTCTCTCTCTTGCCTTACCTCTGTTACTTTATCATAGAACTCCAGGAGGTTTGTTACACAGGATTTGTCTTCCTGGCGTTGATTATCCTGTTCAGCTCCAGATGCTCCACCATTCTTTTCCTGATGATTTTCTCCAAGACTTTGCACACTATACACGTAAGTGATGCCTGTCTATAGTTTAGTGCCTCTTTTCTGTCTCCTTTTTTAAAGATGGGGACTACGTTGGCCTTTTTCCATACCTCAGGTAGCTGCCCAGTTTCAAGGGATGTGTTGAATATTATGGTAAGTGGCACACTCAGAACCTCAGCTCCTTCCCGAAGAACCCACGGGGAGATGTTGTGTGTGTGTGTGTGTGTGTGTGTGTGTGTGTGTGTGTGTGTTTGATGGTGTCCCTCACTAGCTTATCACGCAATCATAAAACCTATCTCCACCTTATCAATGTTGTTTTTTATACACTAATAGATATATTTTTCATTGATAATGTAATAATTTTTTACCAAACGTAACTTAGAAACCTTACGTAACCTAATTTAACCTAATGTATTTTTTTTAGCTAAATTTCAGCATTTATGTCATAAGTCAAGTACAGTTGACTTATTCGTTATGTTTAAGCTTATTTTCGCAGATTTATGACAAAAATAAAAAATCACTGCATATTCGGCAGAAAACACCCATTAAAGACTAACTCGCTGGTTCGGCTTATTTGGCACGAAACACACATTATACTATATATATATATATATATATATATATATATTATATATATATATATATATATATATATATATATATATATATATATATAAGACAACCACTATGAAAAATAGAGGAATTCCAAGCGCTTCGTGACTACTCACATTATCAAGGAACTATAAAGGAAACATGACAAGAGGACTTATATAAGGGCAAGACTAACCTCACAGTCACATCACATAACAAAGACTACACCTCACAGTAGCGTAACATCTCACGACTCTGTGAAGAGGAAAAACAAGAAAGGACCGAAACTCTTCCAAAATTAAGATTAGTCCAATTTATCATTAAATTCTTCAAATTTTATTAATTATAAAAGAATCAATTTATATAAACCAAAAGAAATATTCATATTATTTTCAAAACTGCTTTTAATGAAACATGATTCTATTATATTCCTCTCAACCATGGACTTGCTTGATACAACCTTCTCAGCATTTTGAAAATCAATTGGATGGTTAAAGTCTCTCACATGAATAAATAGAGCATTAGAATCTTGTCCAGTTCTAATGCTA
>WNWK01005646.1:115771-117003 GCA_009830355.1 Cherax destructor | reverse complement strand
AAGTTGTAATTGATAAATTTCCAATATGAACAGATCCCCTTAATGTACCGCTGGTACATGGGGGTTGTAATGAAACCATCATACCAGGGGAGGGGGGAAGAGGCTGGGCAGGGAGGAGGAAAGGGTGGGCAGAGAGGAACAGCGAGCCTAGCACCGAGACCAGGGGAAATGGCCTGTCAATTTGGAGACTCCGCCCCCAATCGGTTTAAACCTTCTTTCGTAATGTGGAGGATTCGTGGCGCGGAATATCAAGTGGGACAATCGGTCCAGGAGATCCAGTAATCGGACAATAATTGTGAAATAAGGTGCCCCGGCGTGCGGCCATAGGCTTTGAACTGAGTGAAAATATACGGCAGGATAAAGTGTAACCCTGATGGGGGGAGTTCATCTTAGAAGAGACTGAAATATATTGATGAACTTTGGGAAATGGTGAATATAGTAAACGAGTTTAAAATCGGGGTTAATTGTAGGGGGGAGCTTGGGTCGCCTACCCCGCCGCCATATTGGATGTGAAAATGAACTAACATATCAAGTTATCTACTCAAAATTCGTATCGAGACTGTAGAGTGTATAAACTAGTGGGCATTAAGCCGGGATATATGTAATATGTAAAGTTATACGTATAAACAGTAAAAAAGGTGGATTAGGAGGACTGACGCTCGACCAACCACATGTTCTAACGCCGGTCTCGTGGGTATAAGTGTGCCGAAATTAACCTTCCTTGACTGGAGACAGCTAATACCATCGCGATCGAATCAGATCGCAGGAGGCGTAAACAAAGGAACGACTTCATCTAAAGCTAAGTATTTGTTGCAACTTTTTATTGGAATGATATTTTCCCAGTAGATGTCTTTAGTTTGGTCAACGATCTACTACACCGCTATGATGCTTTAATTAGGTGTGAGGTCATGTTAATTTAACTGTCTGTTCTCTACCTCTTCTCCTATTGATCAGTTGTTTAATAACCAATACAGTCCACTTAAATTTAACATAACTATAATAAATGTCTTCTCAGATTTATTTATCTGGTCCAGAGTGCAGTGGGCTAACGAGAATATTGAAGGACCCGTGCGGCCAGGAGCGGGTAAATTCTCACATACCTTAAAAGGGAATGACTGCGGTAAAATTACAGTCCATCTCCCCTGGGAGTTTGTTTATTGCTAGTGGCAGGTAGATAGACTTATCTCTCACAATTCCCCACAGCACCCATGATGGTAATATTACAGAGGTTA
>WNWK01005646.1:50771-110771 GCA_009830355.1 Cherax destructor | reverse complement strand
AATATAAACAAATCATATTGTAGCTTAACTAACAAGTAGAATATACATAAATTATGTTAATTATGACAGAAAAAAAATTAATGTATTGGCTGTGGTAGTAGCCTTAGACTGACTACTGTTAATACTGTGGTAGTAGTCTTGGACTGACTACTGTTAATACTGTGGTAGTAGTCTTAGACTGACTACTATTAATACTGTGGTAGTAGTCTTGGACTGACTACTGTTAATACTGTGGTAGTAGTCTTGGACTGACTATTGTCACCGCTACAGTAAAGATTGTCTTGTACTGTTAAAAATTTATGAAAAAAAAAATTATGTATATTCTAGGTTTTCTCCTTTATTGTAGTTTAGTGAAAATTATATTGATTTATGTATCCGCAAAAATTAACCAACTACTATTTGGTTGAAGCTGCTAATTACTAGGCACCATGTAGGCTTGTAATAAAAAAAAAATATAATCTATATGTATATTGTCAATAGCTATTTTTTTTATCATATGTAGGCTATACTTTATACTAAAGCTTTTCAATATTTTCAGTATTTTCTTAGCATTTATGTACATGCTGATTAGTTTGACGTTCCATGTTTATCAATGACTTATGTCAGTAGGCTTTATTATATTACGTTTGCTATGACATTTATATATCTGCATTTTCTATTTTGTTCACATTTCAAGTTGTTTATTGTTATAGTATAATGTTAGGCGAGGCATGATAGAAGTTGTGGATGACTTATTACACATGTTAAGTAATAGTACACTCACTACCTTGCTCACTTAACATTATTACTGTTATAATCATGGGAAGCTCTAAGCCCCCATGGGTAAGACAGCTCCTGGGAAAAGCGAGATAACCGGGTTTCATCCGAGGAAGGGAGGAAAGCTCTTTAGATGAATCACCTTCCTTACACTCAAGCTAACATGAAGACATATAATAATATCTTTATTTACTACAAGTACATGTACAAGGTATAGAGGCCTAGCTGACATCAATGACTTACTACTACAGTGGTACCTCGACTTACGTTTTATCACCTTACGTTATATTCGATATCCGTTACTTATAACGTAAGAAATTTGAATGCGACATCCGTTGATTGATTCGTCTTACGCCTTTCGACCGGACCTGTCGCTGGAGCCCAGCTGAGCGCACACTCCAGGAGCGTCAGTGTGCTATTGTTTACAAGCGGGCGACCACCCACCCACACCCACGCATTCATACCAGTATATTGTCATTATTCCACTGTTTTTAGTGCTTGCAACTGCTAAATAAACTACCATGGGTCCAAGGAAAGATCCTAGTGCTAAGCCTGTGGCAAAGAGGAACAGAAATATATGTACGATAGAAATGAAGAAGGAGATAATAGAAAAATATGAAAGTGGAGTGCGTATCAGTGAGCTGGCCAGGCTGTATGGTAAACCCTATTCTACCATCTCTACCATTGTGGATAAGAAATATTTAAGTAAAATCAAGGAAGCTGTTGTTGCAAAAGGTGCATCTGTGATCACAAAACACAGACCACAAGTGCTGGAAAATGTGGAAAGGTTGTTGTTGGTGTGGATCAACGAGAAACAGTTAGCAGGAGATACTGTTTGGAGGGAATAATATGTGAAAAGCAAGGCAGTTGCATGATGATCTCCTTAAGAAAATGCCTTCAACGAGTGAAGTGAGCGAATTTAAAGCCAGCAGAGGCTGGTTTCAAAAATTTAAGAAGCGTACTGGCATACATAGTGTTGTGAGGCATGGTGAGGGAGCCAGTTGTGACAAAAGTGCGGCTGAAAAATATGTGCCTGAATTCCAGGAGTACCTAGAGGCTGAACAATTCCTCCCCCAACAAGTGTTTAATTGTGATGAAACAGGCCTGTTTTGGAAGAAAATGCCCAACAGGACCTATATTACTCAGGAGGAAAAGGCACAGCCAGGACATAAGCCTATGAAAGACAGGCTAACTTTGATGCTTTGTGCCAATGCCAGTGATTGCAAAGTGAAGCCTTTACTAGTGTATCTTTTTGAAAATCCCAGTGTTTGGCAGATGCGGTGTCAGCAAGTCTAACTTGTGTGTGATGTGGAAGTCTAACAAAAGGCTTGGGTCACAAAGGACATTTTCTTAGATTGGTTCAATGAAGTGTTTGGCCCCAGTGTGAAGAAATATCTCGAGGAAAATAATTTGCCACTTAAGTGCCTCCTGATAATGGACAATGCTCCTTGTCATCCTCCAAACTTGGTGAGAAAATTGTGGAGGAGTTTAAATTCATCAAAGTGAAGTTCTTGCCCCTAATACCACTCCTCCTCCAGCCCATGGACCAGCAGGTCATTTCCAACTTTAAAACTCTATACCAAAGCAATGTTTCAAAAGTGCTTTGATGTGACCACAGACATGAACATAACCCTAAGAGAATTTTGGAAAAACATTTCCATATGCTGCATTGTGTACACCTTATAGGTAAGGCTTGGGAGGAGTGACTACCAGGACTTTGAACTCTGCCTGGAGAAAATTGTGGCCAGACTGTGTCCTAGAGAGGGATTTTGAAGGTTTTGGGGCTGAGCCTCAGAACCCTGAGCCTGAGCCTGAGCCTGTTTTGGAAGAAATTGTGGAATTGGGCAAGTCTTTGGGGTTAGAGGTGAGTGGTGAGGATGTGGAACAGTTGGTGGAGGAGCACAAGGAAGAGCTAACCACTGAAGATCTGCAAGAGCTTCAACAGCAACTGGAACAAGAGAGCAGAGGTCAGGACAATGGTTCAGAGGAGGAGGTGGAGGTGGAACAAAAATGGAAGAATGTGCCTTCTTCAAGGATTAGGAGATCTGTGCCAAATGGAGTGATGTGCAAGCATTTATGGATGAATATCACCCTAACCATGCTGTTGCAGGCCGTGCTGGCAACCTGTACAATGACACAGTGGTGTGTCATTTCAGGGATGTGTTAAAGAATCGCCAGACACAGAGCTCCCTGGACAAATTTGTTGTTAGAAAGAGGTCTAGTGACTCTCAAGCTGGTCCTAGTGGCATTCAAAGAAAAAGGGAAGTAACCCCAGAAAAGAACTTACCACCTGCAGTGTTAATGGAAGGATTCCCTTCCAAACACTAGCATACTACTCCACCTTCTCCCTCCTCCCGTCCTCCACACATCAACAACTCTTCAATAAATGTAAGTGACATGTTATTGTACAATATTTGCATGTGTATTTATGTATTCTTTATTCAATTATTTATTATTTAATGTCCAAAAGTTCTAAAAAATATTTTATTTAACTACTTTTGGAAGTCTTGGACGGATTAAATTTATTTCCATTATTTCTTATGGGGAAAATTGATTCGTGTTACGTTTGTTTCGTCTTAAGAAATGCCCTCTCTGACGGATTAAAAACGTAAGTCGAGGTACCACTGTATATAGAAAGCCCCTTGTTATACAGAGCATTTCGGGCAAATTAGGTCTATTTTGTCCCAGGATGCGACCCACACCAGTCAATTAACTCCTAGGTACCCATTTTACTGATGAGTGAACATGGACAACCGGTGTAAAGAAACACGCCCAATGTTTCTACCCTCACTGGGAATGGAACCCAGAGCCTCGCCGTGTTAAGCCAGAGCTTTGCCCTGTGGCCTGACCTGGTATTCATATTGAAAGGCGACTACGCTAGTGTCACCTAGTGAAGGATCCAAACCTGTGTATTTTTTAGTTCATTAAGAGTTGATTTAAGTGATCATTGTGCAGATATTATGGCGAGTGTGTGAGCCAGGGGCCCGGGGGCCATCAAATACTTAACATTTCACGAGGTTGCAGCAAGAGCTGTTCATAGTTACTTAAGAGCCTATCACTCAGGATGGTTGGTCATACACTGGGTTGAAAGGTAATGTCTGGTAGCTAGGTATTACAACCTTTATAATAAGCTGTGAGGACGTCATCACTATTAGATGTTCACTGTATGCACAGTATTAAATGGTGTAACTTGAAACTGTTAATGTAAATGATGTGAATTGTATTCCTGTCACAATGCATCACATTATAAATTATCTTGATAATTTCACACTGGTTTAAAAATATAAGATAGAAAACCCTTACTTAACCAAGTATTATTATGCCATATCTTGTGTGTCAGCTGTCAGTGAGAGCAATAAAGAAAAGTATAAATATAGAAAGTTTTCAATATTGTACATTCATTAACAAATGTGTTATTGCACTTGTATTTCTTGCTAGAATTATTGCATCTGTTGTAGTGATTATGCTGCACCACTACTTGCTCTTGTGTCTGACTGGAAGCTTGGAGGGCTGGAAAAACTGCAGAACGAAGCAATGAGGATCATTTTAGGATGCCCTCGTACTGCCAAAATTTTAAATATTAAGAAAGAACTTGATATTCCTAGCATCAGATATCGTGTTACTGAAAAAAATATCCTAATTGGGGTTAATATGCTCAGGCAAGCCCATTCAAACCCCTGCACAGAAGCCCTTCAAACTTTCCTCAGCACTGGTGAACATCCCTCCAGATGGATCGAAAAAACAGGAACCGACCTCGGCATGAATCAGATCCTATGGATCCTATGGAGAGGGAGCATGGACACTGGGGTCGTCCCGCAGTTACTAAAAACAACAGACATAGCCCCACTCCACAAAGGCGGCAGTAAAGCAATGGCAAAGAACTACAGACCAATAGCGCTAACGTCCCATATCATAAAAATCTTTGAAAGGGTTCTAAGAAGCAAGATCGCCACTCATCTAGATAACCATCAATTACACAACCCAGGGCAGCATGGGTTTAGAGCAGGTCGCTCATGTCTGTCCCAACTACTGAACCACTATGACAAGGTCCTGGATGCTCTAGAGGACAAACAGAATGCAGATGTTATATACACAGACTTTGCAAAAGCCTTTGACAAGTGTGACCATGGTGTGGTAGCACACAAAATGCGTGATAAAGGAATAACAGGAAAAGTTGGTAGATGGATCTATAATTTCCTAACAAGTAAACACAAAGAGTAGTAGTTAACAGAGTAAAGTCTGAGGCAGCTAATGTGAAAAGCTCTGTTCCACAAGGCACAGTACTCGCTCCCATCCTGTTCCTCATCCTCATATCGGACATAGACAGGGATATAAGCCACAGTGCCGTGTCTTCCTTTGCAGATGACACCCGAATCTGTATGACAGTGTCCACCGTTGAAGACACTGCAAGACTCCAAGCAGACATAAACCAAATCTTTAAATGGGCTGCAGAAAACAATATGAAGTTCAATGATGAGAAATTTCAATTACTCAGATACGGAAAACGTGAGGAAATTAAAATCTCATCGGAGTACAAAACTAATTCCAACCACACAATAGAGCGAAAAACTAATGTCAAAGACCTGGGAGTGATCATGTCAGAGGATCTCACCTTCAAGGACCATAACACCGTAGCAATCGCATCTGCTAGAAAAATGACAGGATGGATAATGAGAACCTTCAAAACTAGGGATGCAAAGCCCATGTTGACACTTTACAAATCGCTTGTTCTATCTAGGCTGTAATATTGCTGCACACTAACTGCACCTTTCAAGGCAGGTGAAATTGCTGACCTTGAAAATGTGCAGAGAACCTTCACGGCACACATAACTGCGATAAACCACATCAATTACTGGGAACGCGAAGTTTCTAAACCTGTACTCCCTAGAACGCAGGCGGGAGATACATTGTTATATACACGTGGAAAATTCTCGAGGATTAGTGCCAAACTTACACACGAAAATCACTCCCTCGAAAGCAAAGACTCGGCAGGCGATGTAACATCCCCAATGAAAAGCAGGGTGCCACTAGCACGTTGAGAGACAACACAATAAGTGTCAGGGCCCAAGATTGTTCAACTGCCTCCCAGCATACATAAGGGGATTACCAACAAACCCTGGCTGTCTTCAAGCAGGCACTGGACAGGCACCTAAAGTCAGTACCTGACCAGCCAGGCTGTGGTTCGTACGTTGGACTGCGTGCGGCCAGCAGTAACAGCCTGGTTGATCAGGCTCTGATCCAACATGAGGCCTGGTCACAGACCGGGCCGCAGGGGCGTTGACCCCTGGAATTCTCTCCAGGTAAACTCCAGGTACATGATCTGTGGCAAGTAAGGCAACAGCGGCACTTCTCCGCTCCATGGAATATTACCCCATTCCAAACTACCATCCCTCCATTTCCCCCCAAACTACTTCTTAAATCACAACGAAAGCTTCGCCTTGAAGCCAAACATGTTGTCTTAAGCTGTACTGATAACTTAGTCACACAGCACACTCTCTCACAAATTATTTACATTGATGGTTCTGTTCACCAATCCACTGGTGCAGCTGGTAGTGCTTCTGTTGTCATACACAGTGATGGCTCAAAAGAAATTAGAGCACGCATCAATAACTGGGCCTCTACCCTTCAGACAGAATTGTTTGAAATACTCCTTGCACTCAAATGCGTCCATGTATCTAAGGTTGACACTTTAACTGTAACTGATTCTCTGTCGTCCATAAATGCTCTCAACTCATTAAGTATAAATTGTGGCATGAGTGTGTCAGAAGCCAGAAGCTTGACCAGGTGTGGGTTCCAAACTGGTGCTGCATACTCCAATATGGGCCTGACGTACACAGTGTGCAGTGTCTTGAACGATTCCTTACTAAGGTATCGGAATGCTATTATCAGGTTTGCCAGGCGCCCATATGCTGCACCAGTTATCTGGTTGATGTGTGCTTCTGGAGACGTGCTCGGTGTTATACTCACCCCAAGATCTTTCTCCTTGAGTGAGGTTTGCAGTCTTTGGCCACCTAGCCTATACTCTGTCTGCGGTCTTCTTTGCCCTTCCCCGATCTTCATGACTTTGCATTTAGCGGGGTTAAACTCGAGAAGCCAGTTGCTGGACCACGTGTCCAGCCTGTCCAGGTCTCTTTGTAGTCTTGCCTGATCCTCATCTGATTTAATTCTCCTCATTAACTTCACATCATCTGCGAACAGGGACACCTCTGAGTCTATCCCTTCCATCATGTTATTCACATATACCAAAAATAGCACTGGTCCTAGGACTGACCCTTGTGGGACCCCATTCGTCACAGGAGCCCACTGTGATACCTCATCACGTACCATGACTCATTGTTGCCTTCCTATCAGGTATTCTCTGATCCATTTCAGTGCCCTTCCTGTTACACGTGCCTGATCCTCTAGCTTCTGCACTAATCTCTTGTGAGGAACTGTATCGAAGGCCTTCTTGCAGTCCAAGAAAATGCAGTCAATGTATACAACAACATAAGACCATTTATCATCCAGAAAGCTTTTGCCAGTGTTGCCGTAGCTAATAACAGTAACATATTGGTACTTAGTGTGGTGGAGTGATGAACATTAGAAATGTCTTCCTGAAATACAAGACGTATACAGTTTGTGGACATGCATTAATCTTGTAGTTAGCAGCGGTCGAAATATACACAACGAAAAGCAAATATTCCTCCAGTAATGTGGGGAATTAAGAGAGATTGTCTATCTGGGTCACCGCCACTTGCAACAAACAATCTCCCGGGGAGATGACCGACTAGTATAATTTTAACGCAGTCACTCCCTTGAGGTATGTGAGAACTTGAGTCACCCTGGTCACTGAAATGACTCCCTTCGATTATTTCACACCCTCTGAACCCACTAACACTCTAGACCAGTTTAAATAAATCTGAATAGATAATAATAATAATTACGGTATTGTTAAATTTAAGTGGACTGTATGGTTTTAGATATAGGATATAGGACTGATTGAGGAGGAGGAGAGAGCACAAATAATTAACACCCACTCACCCTTTATCTGCTTCCTGGGTGTTCACTGGAGATTCTTATCATTCCCACCGCAGACACACATTATCCCAATATACCTACTGGCCAGATGGTAACTCAGACAATGTACATACTTACGGTGGGGGAGCCGCATTCTTGTTGATGTGCTTCGATAGATCTCAGAATCTTGCTCGGTAGAGATAGTTCTTCCGTCAAGATGATGGTATGGGTTGTCCCCCCGAGTCAAAGAAGATTAAAGAACTGGGGCACAGATATAATTCCCTAGATCAAGAGCCGAACCTACCTTGAGGGGCAAATTCGCATCCTGAAATTTCGTTCGTATCCAGAAGCAAAAAATCGATCAAGCAACTATTCGTATCCTGAAAAATTTGCACGGTGGGGCATTTGTAAGCCGAGGTTCCACTGTACGTATATGGAAGGATTGCAAAGGTCATGAGAGCAAACAAAATAGAGGCAATGAGCATCATGGTGAGCATTCAAGGATACTGATTATTATTATAATAAAAAAGAAGTGCTAAACCCATATAAAGTGCTGAAAAAATGATCACATGACATGTCCAGCTTAAAAAGTTAACAAAGCAGATTTTCGCAGAGCATTGAAGGTACAGTAACCTGTTGAATTTTGACCCTTATTTTTTGGGCATTATATGGGCATGATGAAAAACTGAAGCAACTTTTTTTAGATGGTTTAAACCTTAAACTGTCCAAACGTAGATCTATGTTCACGTATGTAGCGCTCCGAACGTAGATCTACGTTTTTTTTACATAAGAAAGAATTTAAAATCAAACGTAGATCTACGTTTGGAGCGCTATGCACGTGAGCGTAGATCTATGTTTGGACAGTTTAAGGGTTAAAATATGCTCTTTCTAATGGATGCAGTTTGAAAATGTTTCAAGATGACTTTTTGCAAAAGCACATTGAAAATACCCTATTTTCTACTTTGAAAAAATGTGAACATTTAGTAGGTTGGTAGTCAGCAACCACCCAGGGAGGTACTACCGTCCTGCCAAGTGAGTGTAAAACGAAAGCCTGTACTTGTTTTACATGATGGTAAGATTGCTGGTGTCTTTTTTCTGTCTCATAAACATGCAAGATTTCAGGTACGTCTTGCTACTTCTACTTACACTTAGGTCACGCTAAGCAAACATGTACACGTTTATGTATACACACTCATCTGAGTTTTCTTTGATTTTATCTTAATAGTTCTTGTTCTTATTGCTTTTCCTTTCATATCCATGGGGAAGTGGAATAAAAATCTTTCCTCCGTAAGCCATGCGTGTTGTAAAAGTCAACTAAAATGCCGGGAACAATGGGCTAGTAACCCCTTTTCCTGTATAGCTTACTAAAAAGAAAAAGAAGAAAACCGTCAAAGTGGGATGTTTGAATGTGCGTGTATGTTGTGCGAATGATAAGAAAGAGATGATTGTAGATGTCATGAATGAAAAGAAGCTGGATGTCCTGGCTTTAAGTGAGACAAAGCTGAAGGGGGTAGGAGAGTTTCAGTGGGGAGAAATAAATGGGATTAGGTCAGGGGTTTCAAATAGAGTTAGAGCTAAAGAAGGAGTCTACTTTTTTTTTTTTTATTAACCCTTTCGGGGTTTTGGTCGTACTAGTACGTCTTACGCACTGGGGTTATTGACGTACTAGTACGCCTAAATTCTAGCGCCCTCAAATCAAGCAGAAACAGGCTGTTAGGCCTAGATGTGATAGAATGGGTCTGTGCGGTCAGTGTGCGCAGTATAAAAAAATTCCTGCACACCACAGTGCATAATGAGGAAAGAAAAAAACTGACCGTGTTTTTGGTTTAAAACAGCGACTTTGCAGTCTATTTTCGTATGGTATTTATTGTTGTATTCTCGTTTTCTTGGTCTCATTTGATAGAATGGAAGATATATTACAGAAATAGAGATGATTTTGATTGGTTTGACAATAACAAGTACCTTGAAATTGAGCTCAAAGTAGCGAAAATGTTCGATTTTTGATGATGTTCAAGAGTAAACAAATCACACCATGCGTCCAATACACATCAACTGGCGAGTCTAATATTCATGCACAAGTGCTCTGATATTATTTATACCATTTTTACAATGATGCAGTTGTATACATAACAGTAAATCTTCTATTTTTTTGTGAGAATAAAAATTCAAAATGGAAAGCAAAAGTAATGTAAGAGGGGCCTGGAGACGTGACTAATGAACAGAGATGATGTTATTTTAGTGCCAGGAATGTCTGCCTTGTTTATTATGGACCCTATTTTGAAATTGGCATTGTTTGAAATTTGTGTGAAATTGGCCAAATTGCCATTTTCTGACCACTATTTTGGATAGTTGAAATTGGTAAATAGGCGGTTTCTTGTACTCAATCGATAGAAGAAATAGAGTTCTAGCGAAATAGCTATAATTTTAGTAGACTGAAACATTGGAATGTGCCGAAAATAGGGCTCAAAGTGGGCGAAATCGCCGATGCGTAAGTGTCATGGCTACCGCTAATTTCGCGAAAGCATAATTCCGTTAGTTTTTTATCAAATTTCATAATTTTGGTGGCGTTATGATCAGAAAAAGATTCTCTATCATTTCATAAGTAAAAATTTTTTTTTCCAAAAAATTTTCGAACCCAGGAACAGGTTTTCGAGAAGGCCTGTCGACTCCTAAACGGTTAATATACACCTGGGTTAATATACACTTTATGTACACCTAGGTTATTATACACTTAATATACACCTAGGTTAATATACACCTAATATTCACCTAGGTTAATCCTTTGTTTATTTCCTACCCAAGAGTGGGGGCAGAAGTTTGTGGCTATAGGAGGGTGGGTGCAGGAGGAAAGAGGGAGTGGTGGAATGAAGGAGTAAAGGGTGTGATAAAAGAGAAAAAGGTAGCTTATGAGAGGTTTTTACAAAACAGAAGTGTTAATAGAAGAGCAGAGTATATGGAGAGTAAAAGAAACGTGAAGAGAGTGGTGAGAGAGTGCAAAAGAAGAGCGGATGAAAGAATGGGAGAGGCTCTGTCAAGAAATTTTGCTGAAAACAAGAAAAATTTTTGGAGTGAGATAAACAAGGTAAGAAAGCCTAGGGAACGAATGGCTTTGTCAGTTAAAAACAGAGTAGGGGAGTTAGTAGATGGGGAGCTGGAGGTATTGGGTAGATGGCGGGAATATTTTGAGGAACTTTTAAATGTCGATGAAAAAAGGGAGGCGGTAATTTCATGTACTGGCCAGGGAGGTACAACATCGTTTAGGAGTGAAGAAGAGCAGGATGTGAGTGTGGGGGAGGTGCGTGAGGCATTACGTAGAATGAAACGGGGTAAAGCAGCTGGAACTGACGGGATCATGACAGAAATGTTAAAAACAGGGGGGGATATAGTGCTGGAGTGGTTGGTATTTTTGTTTAATAAATGTATGAAAGAGGGGAAGGTACCTAGGAATTGGCAGAGTGCATGTATAGTTCCTTTATATAAAGGGAAGGGGGATAAAAGAGAGAGTAAAAATTATAGGGGAATAAGTTTACTGAGTATACCAGGTAAAGTGTATGGCAGGGTTATTGAAAGAATTAGAGGTAAGACAGAGAGTAGGATTGCAGATGAGCAAGGTGGTTTTAGAGTGGGTAGGGGATGTGTAGATCAAGTGTTTACAGTGAAGCATATATGTGAACAGTATTTAGATAAAGGTAGAGAAGTTTTCATTGCATTTATGGATTTAGAAAAGGCATATGATAGAGTGGATAGGGGAGCAATGTGGCAAATGTTGCAAGTGTATGGAATAGGTAGTAAGTTACTGAAGGCTGTAAAGAGTTTTTATGAGGATAGTGAGGCTCAGGTTAGGGTGTGTAGGAGAGAGGGAGATTACTTCCCGGTAAAAGTAGGTCTTAAACAGGGATGTGTAAGGTCACCATGGTTGTTTAATATATTTATAGATGGGGTTGTAAAAGAAGTAAATGCTAGGGTGTTGGGGAGAGGGGTGGGATTAAATTATGGGAATTAAATGCAAAATGGGAGTTGACACAGTTACTTTTGCTGATGATACTGTGCTTATGGGAGATTCTAAAGAAAAGTTGCAAGGTTAGTGGACGAGTTTGGGAGAGTGTGTAAAGGTAGAAAGTTGAAAGTGAACATAGATAAGAGTAAGGTAATGAGGGTATCAAACGATTGAAATAAAGAAAAATTGGATATCACACTGGAGAGAGGGATTATGGAAGAAGTAAATGTTTTCAGATATTTGGGAGTTGACGTGTCAGCGGATGGGTTTATGAAGGATGAGGTTAACCATAGAATTGATGAAGGAAAAAAGGTGAGTGGTGCGTTGAGGTATCTGTGGAGACAAAAAACGTTATCCATGGAGGCAAAGAAGGGAATGTACAAAAGTATAGTGGTACCAACACTCTTATATGGGTGTGAAGCATGGGTTGCAAATGCTTCAGCGAGGAGGAGGCTTTAGGCAGTGGATATGTCCTGTCTAAGGGCAATGTGTGGTGTAAATATTATGCAGAAAATTCGGAATGTGGAAATTAGGAGAAGGTGTGGAGTTACTAAAAGTATTTGTCAGAGGGCTGAAGAGGGAATGTTGAGGTGGTTTGGTCATTTAGAGAGAATGGATCAAAGTAGAATGACTTGGAGAGCGTATAAATCTGTAGGGGAAGGAAGGCGGGGTAGGGGTCGTCCTAGAAAAGGTTGGAGGGAGGGGGTAAAGGAGGTTTTGTGGGCGAGGGGCTTGGACTTCCAGCAAGCATGTGTGAGCGTGTTAGATAGGAGTGAATGGAGACGAATGGTTTTTGGGACCTGACGATCTGTTGGAGTGTGAGCAGGGTAACATTTTGTGAAGGGATTCAGGGAAACCAGTTAATTGATTTAGTTGGACTTGAGTCCTGGAAATGAGAAGTACAATGCCTGCACTTTAAAGGAGGGGTCTGGGATAGTGACAGCTGGGAGGGACTATTCTCAGCTGTCGTATCTGAGCGCCTCTGCAAAGACAGTGATTATGTATGAGTGTGGTGAAAGTGTTGAATGATGAAAGTATTTTCTTTTTGGGGATTTTCTTTCTTTTTGGGTCACCCTGCCTCGGTGGGAGACGGCCGACTTGAAAAAAAAAAAAAATTAAATTTAAAAAGGAATGAAACAGTCTCCCAAGGCAAAACTATACATATATTTGTAAACAAGGTCAGAAAGTAGTAAACAAAATTTCATGGGCAGATCTTTATTATTACACGAGACAAAGAAGGCTAAACTTCAAAGTTTTTTTGATGCACTGATATTTTTTGCCCCCCACTGAGGCTGAATTAGCATGTCAATTTAAAAAAAAAATGTAAATCCATATTAGTTCCATTGATTAAGCATAAGAAGTTAAGCAAGACAGCAAAGTTTCATTTATTTTGGAAGAAAGAGGAGAAATTATTTTGATTCAAAATTGGCGAAATTTCATAGGGTTACAGTACATGGTCGTGGCATGGTGTCAAACAAAGGGTTCTATCTCAGCAACCATTAGCAGATCTAAAATTTTATCAAGCTTAGGTTGAGTCATGCAAGATTCAGCACACCAAGTTTCATCAAAATCCAGGATGGTTTACCTGGAGTGGGTTTTGGGGGTCAACGCCCCCGCAGCTCGGTCTGAGACCAGGCCTCATCGTGTATCAGGGTCTGATCAACCAGGCTGTTACTGCTGGCCGCATGCAGACTGACGTACGAACCACAGCCCGGTTGGTCAGGTACTGACTTTAGGTGCCTGTCCAGTGCCTTCTTGAAGACAGCCAGGGGTCTATTGGTAATCCCCCCTTATGTATGCTGGGAGGTAGTTGAACAGTCTTGGGCCCTGGACACTTATTGTGTTCTCTCTCAATGTACTCGTGGCGCCCATGCTTTTCATTGGGGGAATGTTGCATTTCCTGCAAGTCTTTTGCTTTCATAGAGAGGGATTTTCGTGTGCAAGTTTGGTACTAATCCCTCTAGGATTTTCAAAGTGTATACAGTGGACCCCTGGTTAATGGCCTGCTCCAAACACTAACAATTATATAAGTGTATTTTTGTAAGTGCTTCTTTAAGTGTATGTTTGGGGGACCAAAAAGACTAATCTAATTTACATTATTCCTTATGTTAATAAATTCGTTCGGTAACGGCATTTGAACAGCATTCTGGAACGAATTATGGCCGTTAACCGGGGGTCCACTGTATTATCATGCATCTTTCTTGGCTGCGTTCCTGGGAATACAGATCAAGGACCTTCAACAGTTCCCAGTAATTTAGGTGCCTTATCGTACTTGTGTGTGCCGTGAAAGTTCTTTGTACACTCTCCAGGTCTGCAATGTCGCCAGCCTTGAAAGGGGCTGTTAGTGTTCAGCAGTATTCCAGCCTAGAGAGAACAAGCGATTTGAAGAGAATCATGGGCTTGGCATCCCTAGTTTTGAAGGTTCTCATTATCCATCCTATCATTTTCCTATTGTATGGTTAGAATTTGTCATATACCCTGATATATTTTTAATTTCCTCAAGTTTTCCATATCTGAGTAGTTGAAATTTCTCCTCATTGAACTTTCAAATTGTTTTGAGTGGCCCATTTGAAGATTTTGTTTATGTCCGCTTGGAGTCTTGCGGTGTCTTCGATGGAGGTCACTGCCTTGGCAATCCGGGTGTCATCCGCAAAGGAAGACACGGAGCTATGGCTTACATCTCTATGTCAGATATGAGGATGAGGAATAGAATGGGAGCAAGTACTGTACCTCATGGAACAGAGCTTTTCACCATAGCTGCCTTGGACTTTACTCTGTTTACTATTACTCTTTGTGTTCTATTTGTCAGGAAGTTATAGATCCATCTACCAACTTTTCCTGTTATTCCTTTATCACGCATTTTGTGTGCTATTACACCATGGTCTCACTTGTCGAAAGCTTTTGCAAAGTCTGTGTATGCTACATCTGTATTTTGTTTATCCTCTACAACATCCAGGACCTTGTCATAGTGGTCAAGTAGCTGGGACAGGCAGGAGTGACCTGCCCTAAACCCATGTTGCCCTGGGTTGTGTAATTGATGGGTATCTAGGTGGTTGGTGATCTTGCTTCTTAGAACCCTCTCAAAGATGGTGACGTAGGGCACTTTAAAAACCAGACCACTTGACATGGAATGATCCACCAGCCTTGGTTCTGCTGTTGTTGTAGAGAGGCTCCTACTGCTAAGTACAAGGCTTGGAGAAAGTACATATAAGAGGCATCCCACTATCTATAACAAGAACCTACACAGGCAAGCCTGTAGGCAAATGGTAGAAGTAGAAAAGTGAACCATCTCTAGATGGTAGGCTGACAAAAAGAAAGTTGGCATCAGGGAGAGTGGGCTCCACAACCTGGTGGTCCTTGAAGGACTGACAAGGTTATTCACCTGACAAAATTATTCTGCTTCTAAATTGACAGGATGGGACCATCTCTACTAGCAGTCAGGAGAAAGCTGACCTCTTTGCCAAACATTTTGCTGCCAGGATGCAAGTTCCTGATCCAGCAGCAAAGAACCTCCTTGGCTAGCTGCAAGAACTGTCAGAGTTGTGAGTGGCGATGATAAGGCAGGACGAAGTGTATCGTCTCCTTAAATCGCTGGGCCAAAAAAAAGGCTGTGGGCCCAGATAAGTCAAGCCCAAGATTGCCAAATAGATATGCAGACCAGCTAGGAGCACCTCTAACTCGCACCTATCAGTACTGCAATGCAGTGTAAATGGCCTTCTGTAGAAAGAGGTAAATATAGTCCCTGTTCACAAAATGAGCAGAGCAGAAATCAGCAACTACAGACCAATGTCACTCCTGGCAATCACTGGCAAAATTCTTGAGACAGCCTCATGGCAGATGACAGTTTTTCAACTTCCACTCGCTTCTTTGTGATTGTCAATATGGCTTCAGAAAAGGTCACTTTGCTGCTGATCTGCTGTTAAGCCTCTCCATTATGTAGCACCAGTCATTGGATGAATCCAAGGTCAGCTGTGTAGTAGCACTGGACATTGCTTGGGCTTTTGACCAAGTATGACACCAGGGACTCTTAACCAAACTGCAAGTACTAGGAGTCGCTGGCTCTGCACTATGCCTCCTCAGTGATTACCTTTAAGGTAGTTCTCAATGGAATAGTCAACAAGACACCCTATTGGTGAAAGTGTTCCGTAAGTGTGCTTGGGCCCAAATTATGGAATGTCTACTTCAATAACCTTCATCTCATCCCAGAATACCATACATATGCAGGTGACTGTACTCTTGACATTTATTTATCCAAGAGAGGAAATTGCCAGCGGCTCAAAGTTACATCAACCACCAGCTTACAGCTATAGCAGCCTGGGAAAAATGATTGCAGGTCACATTTGCTCCTGAGAAAGAGCACAAATTATGGTCTCTAAGCAGCATGATGGTAATGCTGAAGCAGTGGTAAGAACGAATGGGAGTGTGTTGGTACCTGGGGATAAGGTCGATATCCTTGGGGTGAAATTTGACTCCAAACTAAATATGAAGAACCACGTTGTAAACCTTGCAAAGAGGCAGCCAGGAAGCTCACTTTAGACATCTCGCATCTGCTTCACAGCAGAGGTGCAAGATTCTGTATGAGGCACAAGTATGCTCACACCTTGAGTATGCTCCACTTTCTTAGACTGCCTGCCCCCCTCCCCTCCTCCCAACTCGTATGACTTGACAGAATAGAGAACAGAGCATGGTGGCTCATCTCTTGCCTGGACCCAGCCTGGATGCATCTGTCATGTCAGCAGAGCCTTCAACACAGGAGGGATGTGGGTGGCCTTACTGTTATGCACAAGGCCATCAGTGTCAAGGTACCACACTTTGTTCCACTCAGAGGACAGTGAGAAGCAAGTTTCCACACAAGACGGGCAACAAACCACTTCATCTGAGATCATTTATTTCCAGGATGACTCAGGGTCTGGAACATGTTCATACAGCATAAAGACATCAAATTAGAGTCAGTTGACCAATAAAATTGCTGGCCCACAGACAGCTCTAACTTCATCCTGTTCCACATCTGTATATCTCTTAATAAAAAGGCTTACAAATGAGCTGATATAGGTAATGGCTCTTAGCTTATAAATAAAGTTATTAACCTTAACCCTAAGTAAAAAAAAGGGGGGGGGGAGGAGAGGAGGAAGAGGGAGATAGAAGAAGGGGGAAGAGGGCAGAGGGGGAGAGACTACAGTCCAAGGATATTGTTGCAATCAGGAATTTCAGCTTCAGGAAGTCTATAGCTAGAGGCTTGAGGAAGGATAAGAAATAATTCCTTGGATTCAGAGTCTCCTTCACTGCAGTAGGAAACAATTTTAATAAAATTAAATTCTGATCAATCTTGAACTTGTAAGGATAATTGTCTCAAGATGCATACGAAGAATCTTTATTTAGAGCCACTTAACAAAAGTTACAGACCATTTTCAGTAACAGTATAGATTGAACATTTTAAAATCTTTAGAGATAAATATAAAATTCTTTCAAGGTTACAAAAGTGCTTGAAAGATTTTGAGGACTTGTGGAACCTTAAATAAGTGCCACTTGGGTTTTTTTTTTTTCTAGTTTCAGGCTTTTTCTACAAAACTATCCCTCTGGGTTTATTTAAAAGTTTGTCCTAGGTTTAATTAAGAATGAAAGTCACAAAACAAATTAATGGTACTAATAAAAAATGGGGCAAGAAAAGGATCGAAGATCCATTGTGCTTAAGGGGAATGTTTTAAACCCCTACTAAAAACTAGAGACAAATAATTTAACATAAATGTGGCAAAGCAAAGCCAAAACCAATGGGCATTACATATATTACATGAAGCTCGCTTCCCAATACAAGTCTTAAAAACAACAGTGGTCGTCTCAAAAACACATCCCATGCTGCTTGATCTAATTTCAGTATTTTATTAATTGATCTTAATGAAGCATTTTTTTCCCAGTTAATCACAAACCAGAAAAAATTAAGCAGCAACAAGAGCAAAGTTGTTAGAAAAAGAGAAGTCATTCCTCTTTTGATCAGCATGAGAAATATTGATAGAAGTTTACATCAAATTCTTGGTTACCAAGTTATTTTCATTTTGGAGTATGGTTTATTAAGAGCATGGCATCCATCACAATGCTCTAAGTCTACATTAATTTCATACATATACTGCCTGAAGAAGAGTTGAAATCAAAACCCTCTAGTAACAGAGGAATAAATTAATATTATATTGGCAATTTAATGAGATAAGGCAGCACATAATTAACGGCATTTTAATTGCTGTTAACAAAATATGAATATAGCATTAAAATGTTAAGCCCTGATCATCCCATGAAGGAACAGATAAAACTGAAGCACAAATACCTAATTTAAAATATACATCAACATGGGAAATTATAAGAAACGCCGGACAGTATTTACATAGTTCATTATTTAAGCATTTAACGAAACATCAAAACAGTATTGCTAAATTTTGTAATTATTTACCTAAAACAAAAAGAGGATTTGTGGCTTCAGTAGTAAAAGAATAAAATGAGAGTTTAGGTGAGCCGGTTACCACTTCTTCTTGTGCTCATCCATGCTGACACCTCCAGGACCAAGAGAAATAAGCATCAACAGACCTCCAATAACAGACAACGTCTGGAAAACAATAAGATACATCAGCTTAAGTCTCTCTCTCTCTCTCTCTCAACTCTGTTGTTTACTACCAATCAGATACTTTATAATTGTCAAATAACTGGCTAATTTACATTTCACATTTCCAGAATTGTGCAGCATTTTCTTGACAATGGATGGACTATTACAACTCATCGTTTTTAATACGAGACTGATAAACACACAGGGGTCATGTAGGTAATGGGAGGCATTTAGGTTCATCCAAGAAAAAAAGATGACAAGTCCAACTTGTCATCTTTTAGAATTAAACTTTTTAGATATGCCCACACAAATACCATCTTCTTATACAAAATTCTATAAACTTAAGTATCCTTACCCTGAACACTGATTAATGCTTGCATTTGCTATATCTTAAAATATAATGATCAGGAGCAGACAAGTGCTTTGAACCTTTCACTTTAACCACTTCCAGCAAGCATGTGAGAGTGTGTTAGATAGGAGTGAATGGAGATGAATGGTTTTTGGGACCTGACAAGCTGTTGGAGTGTGAGCAGGGTAATATTTTGTGAAGGGATTCAGGGAAACCAGTTAATTGATTTAGTTGGACTTAAGTCCTGGATATGGGAAGTACAATACCTGCACTTTAACCCTTAAACTGTCCAAACGTAGATCTACGTTTACGCGCGTAGCGCTCCGACCTTTATTTTCTCAATAAGCATGTAAAAAAGCGTAGATCTACGTTCAGAGCGCTACACAAGTGAACGTAGATCTACGTTTGGACAGTTTAAGTGTTAAAGGAGGGGTTTGGGATATTGGCAGTTTGGAGGGACTTCTAAACTGTCGCATCTGAGTTCCTCTGCGAAGACAGTGATTATGTACAAGTGAGGTGAAAGTGTTGAATGATGAAAGTATTTTCTTTTTGGGGATTTTCTTTCTTTTTGGGTCACCCTGCCTCGGTGGGAGACAGCTGACTTGTTGAAAAAAAAAAAAAAAAAAATTAAAATTTCATGATGAGTTGTTAACCCTTAAACTGTCCAAACATAGATCCATGTTTGCTTGCGTAGCACTCCAAACGTAGATCTACGTTTTTTTACATACTTTCTTATTGAGAATATCAAGGTCAGAGTGCTACGCACGCACACGTGTATTTACTTTTTTTTTACATGCTTTCTTATGGAGAAAATCAAGGTCAGAGCACTGCCCACAAAAACGTAGATCTACGTTTGGACAGTTTAAGGGTTAAAGGTTACTTGAAACTCATTCAAACAGAAGACTAGTAATGTTTTGTTGGTCTTATTCTGGAGGTTTTTAGTACAACGGTAGAGATTTTTTTTTTTTATAAAATAGTTTCAAAATAGGAGGAGGTTGGTAGACAGCAGCCAGCCAGGGAAGTACTACTGTCCTGCCAAATGAGTGTAAGACAGAAACCTGTATTTGTTTTACATGATGGTAAGAGTGTTGGTGTCTGTCTTGAACACACAAGATAACAGGTATACCTTGCTACTCTTACTTACAATTAGGTTACACTACACATATATGTACACATTTATGTATACACACTCATCTGAATTTTCTTTGTTTTTTCTTAATAGTTCTTGGTCTTATTATTTCCTTTCATATCCATGGGGAAGCAGAATAAGAATCTTTCCTCTGTAAGCCATGAGTGTTGTAAAAGTCAACTAAAACGCTGGGAACAATGGGCTAGTAACCCCTTTTTCCCGGACAGCTTACTAAAAGTAAAACGGAAACCTTTAAGTTGGGATGTTTGAATGTGCATGAAAGACAAGAAAGAGATGACTGTGGATGTTATGAAAAGAACCTGAATGTCCTGACTAACTGAAACAAAGCTGAAGGGGGTAAGAGTTTCAGTGGGGAGAAATAAATGGGAAAAAGTAGCAATATGTTGAAGGATCAGTTATGGCAAGAAAAGGATTATGTGGAGTAAAATAAGGGTGGGATGAGAAAAGTGGGTTATAGTAAGTGTTTATGCACCTGGAGAAGAGAAGTGTAGAGGAGTGAGAGATTTATGGGAGATGTTGAGTGAGTGCGTGGGGAGTTTTGAACCAAGTGAGAGAGAACTTGTGGTGGGGGACCTAAATGATGAAGTGGGTAAAACTGTTGTGGAGAAAGTAGTAGCTAAGTTTGGGGTGCCAGGGGAAAATGAAAATGGGGAGCCTTTAATTGAATTATGTATAGAAAGAGGTTTGATAAATAATACATACAGTGGTACCCAGACTTACGATATTTTTTCATTCCAGAATGCTGTTCAAGTGCCATTACCAAACGAATTCATCTCCATAAGAAATGATATAAAATAGACTAGTCCTTTTAGACCCCCAAAATTACACTTACAAAAGCATTTAAAAAAATAAACTTACATAAAAGGGTGTGTTTGGGGACCATCGTAAGTCAGGGTACCACTGTATTTTAAGAAAGAGGATAAATAAGTACTATACAGTGAAACCTCAGTTTTCGTCTTTAATTCGTTCCAGAAAGTCTGAAAACCGAATTTGACAAAAACTGAAGCAATATTACCCATAAGAAATAATGTAAATCCAATTAATCCGTTCCAGACACCCAAAAGTATTAACAAAAAATACATTTTATAGAGAATAACTATAGTTTTACATACAGAAAACAATGAGAAATAAATATAAAGTACTAATGAAATTGATAAATGAAGATTTAAATCACTTTTACCTTTATTGAATACTCTTGTTGGCGTATGGAAGACAGCAAGGAGGGGAGAGGGAGGAGAGTATTGTTTGGAAGGGGAATCCCCTTCCATAAGGACTTCAGGTATCAAGTCCCTATCCGGGGTTACTTCCCTTCTTTGTCTTTTACTGGCACTAGGACCAACTTGAGTCACTGTACCCGTCATACAAAAAATCTGTCGAGAGAGGTCTGTTTCTGGCATCTCTTAAGATGCCAGAAACAGACCTCTGTCATTGAACATGGTGCAGACATGGCTTGCAACAGCTTTGTTAGGGTGATATTTCTCCACAAAACTTTGCAACTCGCTCCACATTCTCCCCTGTCTCTTCCTCCTTCTCTGAAGCAATTTCCTCAGCTGAGATCTGTTGCTGTTCCAGTTGAAGGTGTTGCAGCTCTTCAGTGGTCAGCTCTTCCCTGTGGTCATCCATCAACTCTTCCACATCCTGGCCACTCATACACTACTTTGGTACTTTGCTACGAGTTCTTACTTGAATTCTATCGTGTTTCTTGCGTTCTTTATCAAAGGGCTGTCACTGGGGACTTTCTTTAGCCCCATGGTGGCTTATTTAGTAGTTTCACTTAATAAACAAGCACAAAAAACAATGGATTATTACGAAATGTTTCTTATGAATGTGCAGGGTAATGTTCACTCGACGAGAAACAAAGCCAGACTGACTCAGAATGCCTGCATGGGATGCTTTGTGTGGGCGTGGGCAGGCAGACACGTTCGGTACGGTGGACGAAAACTGATTCGATGAACGAAAACTGGGACAATATTTTGACGAAAAGTCGTCAGAAACTGAATTCGATGAAAACCAGGGCAATAAAAAACCAAGGTTTCACTGTACAACATATGATATAGCACGTAATGAAAGTTTGTTAGATCTTGTAGTGGTGGATAAAAGGTTGATGGGTAGACTTCAGGATGTGCATGCTTATAGAGGGGCAGCAGATATACTGGATCATTATTTAGTTGCAGCTACAGTTAGAGTAAGAGGTAAATGTGGCAAAAGAAAAAATGGTAACAGCAAGTAAGAGGTGAAAGTTTATAAACTAAGGGAGGAGGAAGTTAGGGTGAGATGTAAGCAACTATTAGGAGAAAGGTGGCTAATGAGAGTAGGTAGTATGGGGGTTGCCCGAAGTGCCCCGGCATGATAGTGGCTTTCTTTGTATTTAGCAAACCAAAATTGTAATTACACATTGTAACCTTTACAAAGAAATAAACCTTTATCCTTTATCCTTAAAAAGGCCGTGTTAGAAAGCAGAGCAGAAGTTTGTGGTTATAGGAGGGTGGGTGCAGGAGGAAAGAGAAGTGATTGGTAGAATGAGGTAAAGGGTGTGATAAAACAGAAAAAGGTCGCTTATGAGAGATTTTTACAGAGAAGTGATATAAGAAGGGTGGAGTATATAGAATAAAAGAGGTGAAAAGTGTGGTGAATTGCAAAGGGAGAGTAAATGATAAGAGTGGGTGAGGCAATGTCAACAAATTTTGCTGAGAATAAAAAAAAAATTTGAAGTGAGGTAAATAGGTTAAGAAAGCCTAGGGAATGAATGGATTTAACAATTAAAAAGAGAACAGGGAAGTTAGTACAGTGGTACCTCGACTTACGATATTTTTTCATTCCAGAATGCTGTTCAAGTGCCATTACCAAACGAATTTATCTCCTTAAGAAATGTTGTAAAATAGACTAGTCCTTTTAGACCCCCAAAATTACACTTACAAAAGCATTTAAAAAAATAAACTTACATAAAAGGGTGAGTTTGGGGACCATCGTAAGTCGAGGTACCACTGTATATGGGGAGTTGGAGGTATGGGAAGATTGCGGGAATATTTTGAGGAACTATTAAATGTTGATGAAGAGAGGCAGTAATTTCATGCATTGGCCAGGGAAGTATAACATCTTTTAGGAGTGAAGAAGAACAGGATGTGAGTGTGGGGGAGGTGCACAAGGCATTTGGTAGAATGAAAGGCGGGTAAAGTAGTTGGAACTGATGGGATCATGACAATGTTAAAAGCAGGGGGAATATAGTGTTGGAGTGGTTAGTAATTTTGTTCAATAAATGTTTGAAAGAGGGGAAGGTACCTAGGGACAGGTAGAGAGCATGTATAATTCCTTTATATAAGGGAAAAAGGGACAAGAGATACTGTAAAAATTATAGGGGAATAGGTTCACAAAGTTCTCCAAGGGAAAGAGGAACAGAATTCTTCCTTCATAAGCCATGCTTGTCATAAAAGGTGACTAAAATGCCAGGGGCAAGGGGCTAGTAATCCCTTCTCCTGTATATATTACTAAATTTAAGAAGAGAAACTCATTTTTCTTTTTGGGCCACCCTGCCTCGTTGGGATATGGCCAGTTTGTTGAAAGAAGTTTACCAAGTGCACCAGGTAAAGTGTATGGTAGGGTTATTATTGAAAGAATTAGAGGTAAGACAGAGCAGGATTGCAAATGAACAAGGAGGCTTTAGAATGGGTAGGGGATGTGTAGATCAAGTATTTACATTGAAGTATATAAGTGAACAAAATTTAGATAAATGTAGGGATGTTTTCATTGCATTTATGGATTTAGAAAAGGCACACGATAGGATGGATAGGAAGCAATGTGGCAGATGTTGCAAGTGTATGAAATAAGTAGCAAGTTACTAATGCTGTAAAGAGTTTTTAGGATACTGAGACTCAGGTTAGAGTGTGTAGGAGAGAAGGAGATTACTTCCCAGTAAAAGTAGGCCTTAGACAGGGATGTGTAATGTTACCATGGTTATTTAACCCTTTCAGGGTCCAAACCGTAGTTCTACGTCGTGAGCTCACCTCACTCAGATAAGCTTTGAGCGGAAAATTTGAACCTAGATATGAGAGAATACATCTATGTGGTAAGTGTGCACATAGTTGTATTTGCGATTTCTTGGTCTCATTTGATAGAATGGAAGATATATTACAGATATAAAGATGATTTCGATTGGTTTTAGTACTGCAAATGGCTTGAAACTGAGCTCAAAATAGCAGAAATGTTAAATTTTTGCCTATGCCTATGTTCAAGAGTAAACAAATGACCTCACACGTCTAATACGCGCCAGCTGGTGGGTCTAATATAAGTTCACAAATGTGGTGATATTATTTGTACAATTATTACAATATTGCATAACAGTAAATCTTCCATTTTTTGGTTTGAATAAAAATTCATTATGTGAATAAAAAATAAAAATGGAATTCATTTGTAAAGACTGAAAACATAACTAATGAACAGAGGAAATGTTAGTTTAGTGCCAGGAATGCCTGCATTGTTTATTATGCACCCTATTTTGAAATTGGAATATTTTGAACTGAGTTAAATTGGCTACATTACCAATTTCTAACCACTTTATTTTGTAGTTGAAACAGTTGACTGAGCGATTTCTTGTGCTCAATCGATAGAATAGAATACTAGTGAAATAGCTAAGAATTTGGTCGACTGGAATAATGTAATTGGCCTAAAATGGGAGTCAAAGTCGGCAAAATCGCCGATGCATAAATATCACTGACACATCAAAATTCGCGATAGCATAATTTCGTCAATTTTCAATCAAATTTCGTACTTTTTGTTTTATTACCTTTAGAAAAAGATTCTCTACCATTTCATAAGAAAAAATAAGAATTTGTTTTTAAATTCTTGGACACTGGCGCACCCCTTCCAAAAATGTAAATGCTAGGGTGTTGGGGAGAGGGGTTGGATTAAATTATGGGAAGTCAAATACAAAATTGGAGTTGTTACATTTACTTTTTGCTGATGATACTGTGCTTTTGAGAGATTGTAAAGAGAAGTTGCAAAGGTTAGTGGATGAGTTTGGGAGGGTGTGTAAAGATAGAAGAAAGTTCAAAGTGAACATAGATGAGAGTTAAGGTGATGAGGGTATCAAACAAGTTAGGTAAAGAAAAATTGGATATCACATTGGAGGGAGTATGGAAGATGTGAATGTGTTCAGATATTTGGGAGTAGATTTGTCAGCAGATGGGTTTATGAAATACAAGGTTAACAACAGAATTTATGAAGGAAAATAGATGAGTGGTGCATTGAGGTGTCTGTGGAGACAAAAAATGTTATCCATGGAGGCAAAGAAGGAAAATGTACGAGAATATAGTGGTACCAACACTCTTATATGGGTGTGAAGCATGGGTTGTGAATGCTGCAGCAAGGAGGAGGATGGAGACAGTGGAGATGTCATGTCTAAGGGCAATGTGTGGTGTAAATATTACGCAGAGAATTCATAGTGTGGAAATTAGGAGGAAGGGTGGTTTAAAAAAAAAAAAAAAAAAAAAAGTGTTATTCCGAGGGCTGAAGAGGGGTTTATTGAGGTCGTCAGGACATTTAGAGGATGGAGCAAAATAGAATGACTTGGAGGGTGTATAAATTGGTAGTGGAGGGTAGGAGGGGTAGGGGTCATCCTAGGTTTTGTGTGCAAGGGGCCTGGACATGTAGAAGGCATGTGAGAGTGTTAGATATGAGTGAATGGAGACGAATGGTTTTTGGGACCTGACGAGATGTTGGAATGCGAGCAGGGTAATATTTTGTGAAGGGATTCAGGGAAACCAGTTAGCTGGACTTAAGTCCTCGAGGTGGGAAGTACAATGCCTGCACTTTAAAGGAGGGGTTTGGGATATTGGCTGTTTGGAGTGACATCTAAAATATTATATCTGGACACCCCTGCAAAGACAGTGATTATGTGTGAATGATGGCGAAAGTCTTTCTTTTATGGGTTACCCTATCTTGGTTGGAGATGGCCAACATGTAATAATAATAATAATAATAATAATAATAAAATTGCTTTCCTAAATGCTAAAGCAGCAATCTCCAGAATACACTTTATATAAAGAATTTTTTTTTACGAGCTCTCTTTCTGTCCCACTTTCATTACTCTCAATCTAATCTAGCCTTCTAGCATTATTTTGATAGAAATGTTACAAAAGTTTTTCCAGAAATCAAATTTTAGTTTTAAAAATATAGTCCTCATTATTAACCTGTAGTTGCTCATACAACCTGTTTCTTTGAGCATCTTCTTTTGTTTTAAAGATTACACAGCCATACCTCAACTTCTTAACCTTCCAACATGAATATGAAATTACAATAGTTGTGGAAATTAGGACTTACTTGCATATTTTTTCAAATAACTTTTACATAAATAAAAATCCCAGAGGTTTAAGTGCAATTTTGCAGTTTTAATCTAGTTAGTGATGTCCTACCTCCTTTATACCTATGTAATACCCTTATACACTTACTTAATGAAGTAAATATTTAAACATACCTGGAAGAAATCATATTTAAGGAAATCTCTCATAGGCTTATAAGCTGGAACAGACCACCAGGCATTGACATAAATATTGAAGACATTTAGCCAGAGGACCAGCATAAATGCACTCAACTTTGTCTTGTATCCCACAGCTACGAGGCCCATCAAAAGCCCTCCAATTACTATTTGGAACATCTGAAAAAAACACCAGACAGTGCATAAACAAGTTCAAAATACCTGGAAAGGCAAAAACTGGGCTGAATGTCAGTTAGTGATATACATATATTATAATATTAATAAGAAAATAACCCCACAGGGGTCATACAGTTCCTAGGAAATGAGAAATAATCAGGGATGATCCAAAGAATGGGAGGTTAGCTTCAATTCCTTACATGAAGAGCATTTCACCATGCATAGACATCTAGACTGAAGGAACAAGTTGATAAATTAGACACGTTTCACCACTGTGTGGCGAAACGTTTCCTCAATAAAGATACCCAAGTGTTGCATATGTGTCTAATTTATCAAGTATAAAATAAAATTATATACAGTAGGGCCCCACTTGTATGGCAGGTTAGGTTCCAGGTTACTGCCGGAAAGCAGAACACCATTTTTTTCTCACTTATAAATGCATATAAATACCAGATAAGTTTACACTAACATACATTAAGTTAGCAATAGAACTAGGCATTAAAATATAATAAAAAGTAAAATACACACACAGTACTCATTATTTACCTCAAAATATTTGTATTCTTAATGTAGGGCAAAAAGTGAGTAGTATTTATTGTAAGAAGTCAGGTGTGGTAGGCATGGTAGCCATCCTGGCCACCCCACCCTCATGTAATACACTGACGTTTAAAGCGCCCTAGAGTGATAAAATGCATATACAGTACACTCATTATTTACCTTAAAATATTTCTAGTCTTAATAGTCTTAATGTAGGGTGAGAGGTGAAAAGTATTTATTTCTAGAAAGACAGGTGTGGGAGGTATGGTAGCCCGCCCTGGCACCCCACCCCCACGTAATATACTACGACGTTTAAAGCGCCCTAGTGATAAAATGCATATACAGTACACTCATTACTTATCTTAAAATATTTGTAGTCTTAATGTAGGGTGAGAGGTAAGTAAGCGAGATAAAAATGAATAAACAAGAGAGAACAAGTAAAAAAGAGGACAGAGCAGCAGAGTATGTAAACAAACGTACGAATGCGTCTGGTTATGGTTCATACACGTTAATACAAACACCTCACATTGTGTACAAGTTGTCTCCACAGTGGTACAGAAGAATAAATAAAGAGCAACACTTCCATTCTCATGTAACATCATTTTTAGAAGGAATGATGCTCTGAGTGAAGGCATATGAAAGGAACAATTTTCTAGTTACCCCAGTACTACTATTGTTTACACATTTTCTTTGGCGTTGAACTAGAGAAAATGTCATTCTTTCCAACACTCCGGCAAGACTACTGGAAAAACCTCTCATTTACGTTAATTTATTCAACTGTGGGTGTATTTATCATGCTTATGTTACGTAGCGTGTTTATTATATAATGTTGAAAAAATGTCATCAATGGATTAATGAAAATACCTATATTCCCATAATATACAACATTTAATGTGCCTCGGTGATTATTATTGAGTATTATTATTGTTATTATCATTATTAATATGGAGTACTCAAGACTAGTAAGACACTTAGTGACTTTAATGTGTACCAGCATGCCAGCACAGTGTTTAAGTTTATTTAGGTACAGGTAAACAAGTATAATTATCAGAGCATATATAAAACATGAAATACGTAACTAAAATATCTCCATGGGGAAGTGGAACAGAATCCTTCCTCCAGATGCCATGCATGTCGAAAGAGGCAACTAAAATACTGGGAGCAAGGAGCTAGTAATCCCTTCTCCTGTATACATTACTAAATTTAAAAAGAAACTTTTTTTTTTTGAGGGGGGTACCCTGCCTCGGTGGATATTGCCGGTTTGTTGAAAGAAAAACTTTAAAATACTTGAAATTTTTAGAAAGTTTCCAGACATGATGAAAAGACGCGGTGCTCACAGAATATGTAAACAAACTGGGTGGGGCACAGTGATCGTATTAGAAAGTCAGGTGAGGGAGCTGTATAGCGAGTTTTGGTCATAATTTGAAATGTTTGTATTAGTGGAATGCCGTAAGGCAAAACACCATAAAGGAGGGCCCTACTGTAAATCACCATGGAAGATTAATTGAATACTGAAGTTACGTATACTTGGTAACTATAATAGAAACTCTTAACTAAAACAATAATGCCAGTAATTTCATATTTTGTTATTCCTGAGTGCCTGTTTTTTACAAGTACTCGCACGCCAAACCATAAATGCAACAACAATGATGATGAAATGTAGAAGTATATACGTAATTAAAAGTTACAGTATGATCATCAAAATCACAAGTTCTAGAAATGTGCTTTCAACTGAGATTAAGTATGAACACATTCCTAACATACATACAAACTGGATTATATTACAAGAGTAAGGTAGTATCAATTCACCCTGGAAGAATATTCAAGAAAAAATAATCTTTGGAATCAATTAATAATAATTATAATAATTAATAATAAATTATTAATAATGATAATAATTAAAAATGATAATAATTAATAATAATTAATATTATAATAATAACAATAATTATAACAATAATTATAACAATAATTATAACAATAATTATAACAATAATTATAACAATAATTATAACAATAATTATAACAATAATTATAACAATAATTATAACAATAATTATAACAATAATTATAACAATAATTATAACAATAATTATAACAATAATTATAACAATAATTATAACAATAATTATAACAATAATTATAACAATAATTATAACAATAATTATAACAATAATTATAACAATAATTATAACAATAACAATTATAACAATAATTATAACAACAATAACAATTATAACAATAACAATTATAACAATAACAATTATAACAATAACAATTATAACAATAACAATTATAACAACAATTATAACAATAACAATTATAACAATAATTATAACAATAACAATTATAACAACAATTATAACAATAACAATTATAACAATAACAATTATAACAACAATTATAACAACAATTATAACAATAACAATTATAACAATAACAATTATAACAATAATGATTATAACAATAATAATTATAACAATAATAATTATAACAATAATAATTATAACAATAACAATAATACCAATAACAAGGACAGTAGGTATATTATCTAAGATACGCTATTATGTGCCTCAACCAGCTCTCATTGCACTATATCATTCTGTTATATACCCTTATCTCACCTATGGAATCTGTGCATGGGGCTCAACAACATTAAATCACCTTAGACCACTCATAACCCAGCAAAAGGCTGCAGTCAGGATGATAAATTCCCACTCTAGACAGCATACTCCACCTATATTCAGAACCTTAAAACTACTCACCATAAAAAATATTCATACCTATTCATGTGCCTTCTACATACATAAAACTCTACATGCTAATATCAACCCTGCGCTCAGAATTCTCCTCAACAACTTTAATAGGTCCCACGAACATGACACAAGACACAGATCACTATTTGACATACCCAGAGTCCATACTAACCAATGTAAAAATTCTATGCACATAAAGGGCCCCAGAATCTGGAATTCATTACCAGTAAATATCAAGTTAACCTTGTCGGAAAATCAATTCAAGACTTTTCAAAAATCACCTACTCACCCTATACTAAATACTCATACTGTAACAAACTTCCAAACCCAATATTATTTTACTTAAGATGATCTCAATTTGATATGTTCATCCTCCTTAACACTTGTTGCAATTTCATATCATCATATTGTCATTTAAAATCTTATAGTATCATCATTTTCTTAATTTGAAATAAAATATATATCTAGAAGAAACTCTAAAAACTATTTCTAGTATTGTTATTATACTAGTATAGCATCAACATACTGTAATTTGAAATAAATTCTACAACTAGATTAAACTCAACCAATTTCTCTTGTATTGTCTTTTAATAGTATGTATAACCATTTAATAATTTAAATAATACAGAACTAGAATAAACTCAATCAATTTCTTTAGCATTAAGTACTTAGTGAATAAGTCTCTAGAATAAAGTGCCCCTAATGCCATGGCATGCCAGTGGCTCTCCTTGCATTACAGTTTTATAATTGTTTTATAATTGTAACTACCAATAACATTGTACACTTGTAACATGCATTGAAATAAAAATTATTATTATTATTATAACAATAATTATTATAACAATAATTATTATAACAATAATTATTATAACAATAATTATTATAACAATAATTATTATAACAATAATTATTATAACAATAATTATATAATAATTATTATAACAATAATTATTATAACAATAATTATTATAACAATAATTATTATAACAATAATTATTATAACAATAATTATTATAACAATAATTATTATAACAATAATTATTATAATAATTATTATAACAATTATTATAACAATAATTATTATAACAATAATTATTATAACAATTATTATTATAACAATAATTATTATAACAATTATTATTATAACAATTATTATTATAACAATTATTATTATAACAATTATTATAACAAACCATTATAATAATTATTATTATAATAATAATTATTATAATAATTATTATAATAATAATTATTATTATAATAATTATTATAATAATAATTATTATAATAATAATTATTATAAAATAATTATTATAATAATAATAATTATAATAATTATAATAATAATTATAATAATAATAATTATAATAATTATAATAATAATTATAATAATAATAATTATAATAATTATAATAATAATAATTATAATAATAATAATTATAATAATAATAATTATAATAATAATAATTATAATAATAATTATAATAATAATAATTATAATAATAATAATTATAATAATAATTATAATAATAATAATTATAATAATTATAATTATAATAATTATAATAATAATAATTATAATAATAATAATTATAATAATAATAATTATAATAATAATAATTATAATAATAATAATTATAATAATAATAATTATAATAATAATTATAATAATAATAATTATAATAATAATAATTATAATAATAATTGGCCTAAATGGCCTGTCGAATTTGGAGACTCCGTCCACCAAATTGGATTTAATTACCTCCTTTCGTAATGTGGAGGAATATCCAGTGCCGCGGCGAATATGAAGTGGGACAATCGGTCCAGGAGGTCCAGTAATAGGACAATAATTGTGAAATAAGGTGCCGCCGGCGAGTGACGCGGTCATAGGCCTATTTTGAACCGAGTGAAATAACCATACGGCAGGATAAAGTCGTAACCCTGATGCAGGGGAATTTCGTCTTAGAAGAGACTGAAATATATTCGATGAACTTTGTGAAATGGTGAATACAGTGAAACCGAGTTGTAAATAATCAGGGGTTGATTGTACCGGGTGAGGCTAGCTTGGGTACGCCATATCCCGACCGCCATATTGGATGTGATTGGAATGAACTAACAAATCGCAAGTTATCTACTCGAAATTCAAGTATCGAGACTGTGAATGTGTATAAACTAGTGGGGCATTAAGCCGGGATATATGTAATATGTAAAGTTATACATACAAAGAGTACAAAAGGTCGGATTAGTGAGAGGATCTGATTCGCTACCCCGACCAACCACATGTTAACTAACGCTCGGTCTCGTGGGCGTATAAGAGTGCACGGAAATTAACCTTCCTTGACTCGACGAGACAGCTAATACCATCGCGATCGAATCAGATCGCAGGAGGACGTCAACAACGGAACGACTCCCTCATCTAAAGCTAAGTACCATACTGTCGTCTTTATTGTTGGCCAATGATATTGTTACGCACAGTAGATGTACTTTAGCTAGGTCAACGAGCTACGATACACCGCTATGATGCTGTTAATTAGGTGAGTGTTGGTCATGTTAATTTAACTGTGTTCTCTACCTCTTCTCCTGATAGTTCAGTTGTTTAATAACCAATACAGTCCACTTAAATTTAACCTAACATAATTATAATAAATGATCTTCTCAGATTTATTTATACTGGTCCAGAGTGCAGTGGGCTAACGAGAATATTGAAGGTACCCCCTCGGTGCGGCCAGGAGCGGGTAAAGTTCTCACATACCTTAAAGGGAATGACTGCGGTAAAATTATACGAGTCTGTCATCTCCCTGGGAGTTTGTTTATTGCTAGTGGCGGTGTCCCAGATAGACTTATCTCTCACAATTCCCCATAGCGCCCGTTGGTCCGTCCTGAACCGGATGTGATTAGTGAATTAATCATTATTGAATTAATTAATTATTAAATATGTGACTGATCATAGGAAGTGAGTATAGAGTACACAGTTAATTGTGTGGTGGACAGTAATTAGTCCAATTAATTGCTAGCACAGGCGTGGCTACGATTTGTGCAAGAGTAAGGTGTGAGAATCACCTTTATAAACAATTTATTTAATTTGTGACGTCAGTGGTTATTAATTCTACAACCATGACTGAACTTAATGGAGTTAGTGTGGCTGGCAAGCCCATGAATAATAAAGGGTCTATTTAATTTGTACCCTCAGTGGTTATTGATCCTATAACCATGGCTGAACTTAATGGAGTTAGTGTGGCTGGCAAGCCCATGAATAATAAAGGGTCTATTTAATTTGTACCCTCAGTGGTTATTGATCCTATAACCATGGCTGAACTTAATGGAGTTAATGTGGCTGGCAAGCACAGAGAGACTAATGTGAAACTGGCACCCTCCGTAGTAAGCAATGACTCGGTGGGACCAGTAAGTGTTTTGATAGGCAGTGACTATTATGCCACCTTCGTGAAGGGTATGACGAAGAAAGGTGGTGTCACTCTTCTCAACATTGGTGAAAGCCATGTAATTTATGGCAGGCTTCCTCGCAGTAATGAATGACTGGAGGAAGCCATAAATACAGTCACGGTGTGTCTTGCTCATGAAAGTTAACCCCAGTGTAAATAATCTTCTATAGAGGATGCTGTTAAACCAGTGCATAAATTGTGGGAACTGGACAGTGGGGATTAATGTAAATGAAGAAAGTCCAGATGATTCCTTCACTCAGGAACAATACCTGAAGGATGTTAAATTTGAGTCTGGACAATACTGGGTGCGACTCCCATGGAAGCTAAACCATCCGGAACTACCCACTAATTACCGGATGGCGTATGGTCAGTTAAAGGCCCAGCTCCACGAATTGAGTAAGACACCAGAATTGTTGACTGCTTATAATACGATCATTAATGAACAGTTAAATAATCAGTTCATAGAGGAGGTACCCCCTGAGCAAGCCAATATTTATGGCCACTACTTACCTCATCACGGAGTGAAGAAGGATTCCAAAACCACTTCTTTGAGGATCGTGTTTAATTGTAGTGCCAGGGGTAATAAAAATGTACCTAGTTTGAATGATTGTTTAATGACAGGTCCGTCGCTGACGGAGAAATTGGGAGATGTGTTGTTGAATTTCAGAGTTAATAATTATGCCTTTACGGCAGATATAAGTAAAGCTTTCCTGGGAGTGGGATTGCAAGAGACGGATCGGGATTACACAAGATTTCTGTGGCCAGAGGATCCTAGCAATCCACTTAGTCCGCTGAAAACCTTCAGATTCAGAAGTGTCTTATTCGGGGCTACTTCTAGTCCGTTCTTACTTCAGGCGACGATAAATGCGCACCTTAAACGTACAGGCGGTCCACTGAGTGACATAATGAGTAAACAATTCTATGTGGACAATTTCATGGGGGTGACGTCAACTGAAGAGGAGCTAATGAAGATATATGAAGGGGCTAATGACATAATGCAAGGTGCAAATATGCCGCTCAGGGAGTGGAACAGTAATTCGTCCAGGTTAAAGGACCGAATAAATAAAGATAATCCCGGCGATGAAGTATCTGGGTGCAGCAATGTATTGGGATACTGAAAGAGACTTGATATCGTTAAAGTCTAATAATTATAGTATGCCCAAGAAATTAACGAAGAGAACCCTGCTTGCTGAAGTTTCAAAATGTTTCGATCCACTAGGCTTGGTGGCGCCTCTTAAAATCCGAGGGAAGTTGGTACAAGAGGCATAGAAGCAGAAGTGTGCTTGGGATGAAACCCTACCTGAGGAATTCGTTAACAGGTGGGAAGAATTAATTGGTGATTATGAGAGAGTTCCAATGTTGGAGTTTCCGCGGTGTGTAACACACTCTGGAGTGGAAAATACACTCCACATTTTTTGCGATGCTTCTAAATTAGCGTATGGAGCAGTCGCTTATCTTCAATGTGATAAAGATATTTCTCTTGTCATGTCTAAAACTAAAGTGGCTCCAATTAAATTACGTACTTTACCTCAGTTGGAATTAACCACCATTTATGTGGGTGTCAAATTAGCTGATTATTTACGGAGTAAATTGCCGGAGATAAATATTAGCGACACCACAATTTGGTCTGATAATGAGGTATCCTTGCAGTGGATTCGTAACGAAAAACAGCAAGATTGTGTACGTGCAAAATAGTCGCAAAATTTTACGAGATACAATTTGAATCGTCTAACAACGAACTCTGCCCGGCCGCAGTGTGGAAAATATTGGTATTTTCCGAAAGTTGTAATTGATAAACTTTCCAATATGAACAGATATCCTTAATGTACCGCTGGTACATGGGGGTATGTAATAGAGAACCATCATACCAGCGGGGAGGAAGCGGGAAGAGGCTGGGCAGGGAGGAGGTAGAGGGGAATGAGTAGAGGGTGAACAGGGAGCCTACCGACTCGAGATCAGGTGGTGAAATGGCCTGTCGAATTTGGAGACTCCGTCCACCAAATCGGATTTAATTACCTCCTTTCGTAATGTGGAGGAATATCCAGTGCCGCGGCGAATATGAAGTGGGACAATCGGTCCAGGAGGTCCAGTAATAGGACAATAATTGTGAAATAAGGTGCCGCCGGCGAGTGACGCGGTCATAGGCCTATTTTGAACTGAGTGAAATAACCATACGGCAGGATAAAGTCGTAACCCTGATGCAGGGGAATTTCGTCTTAGAAGAGACTGAAATATATTCGATGAACTTTGTGAAATGGTGAATACAGTGAAACCCAGTTGTAAATAATCAGGGGTTGATTGTACCAGGTGAGGCTAGCTTGGGTACGCCATACCCCAACCGCCATATTGGATGTGATTGGAATGAACTAACATATCGCAAGTTATCTACTCGAAATTCAAGTATCGAGACTGTGAATGTGTATAAAATAGTGGGGCATTAAGCCGGGATATATGTAATATGTAAAGTTATACGTATAAACAGTACAAAAGGTCGGATTAGTGAGAGGATCTGATTCGCTACCCCGACCAACCACATGTTAACTAACGCTCGGTCTCGTGGCGTATAAGAGTGCACGGAAATTAACCTTCCTTGACTCGCGAGACAGCTAATACCATCGCGATCGAATCAGATCGCAGGAGGACGTCAACAACGGAACGACTCCCTCATCTAAAGCTAAGTACCATACTGTCGTCTTTATTGTTGGCCAATGATATTGTTACGCACAGTAGATGTACTTTAGCTAGGTCAACGAGCTACGATACACCGCTATGATGCTGTTAATTAGGTGAGTGTTGGTCATGTTAATTTAACTGTGTTCTCTACCTCTTCTCCTGATAGTTCAGTTGTTTAATAACCAATACAGTCCACTTAAATTTAACCTAACATAATTATAATAAATGATCTTCTCAGATTTATTTATACTGGTCCAGAGTGCAGTGGGCTAACGAGAATATTGAAGGTACCCCTCGGTGCGGCCAGGAGCGGGTAAAGTTCTCACATACCTTAAAGGGAATGACTGCGGTAAAATTATACGAGTCTGTCATCTCCCTGGGAGTTTGTTTATTGCTAGTGGCGGTGTCCCAGATAGACTTATCTCTCACAATTCCCCATAATATTTATAACAATAATAATTATAACAATAATAATTATAACAATAATAATTATAACAATAAAACAATAATAATTATAAATAATATTATAACAATAATATTATAACAATAATATAAAATTATAACAATAATTATAAAATAATAATTATAAACAATAATAATTATAACAATAATATTATAACAATAATATTATAACAATAATAATTATAAAATAATTATTATAACAATAATTATTATAAAATTATTATAACAATATATTATAACAATAATTATTATAACAATAATTATTATAACAATAATTATTATAACAATAATTATTATAACAATAATTATTATAACAATAATTATTATAACAATAATTATTATAACAATAATTATTATAACAATAATTATTATAACAATAATTATTATAACAATAATTATTATAACAATAATTATTATAACAATAATTATTATAACAATAATTTTTATAACAATAATTATTATAACAATAATTATTATAACAATAATTATTATAACAATAATTATTATAACAATAATTATTATAACAATAATTATAAACAATAATTATTATAACAATAAAAATTATTATAACAAAAAAAAATTATTATAACAATATTATTATAACAATAATATTATAACAAAAAAAAAAATAATTATAATAATTATAAAAAATTAAATAATAATAAAATAATTATAATAATAATAAAAATAAAAAAAAAAATAATAATAATATTTAAAAATTATAAATAATAAATTAAAATTAAAAAAATAATAAAATTATAAAATAATTAAAAAATATAAAATTTAAAAATAATATAATAATATAAATAATAATAAAAATAATTAATAATAATATAAAATTATATATTTTATATATATTTTTTGTATTAACACATCGGCCGATTCACCAAGGCGGGGGCCGAAAAGAAAAACTTTCATCATCATTCACTCCATTTCTGTTTCCAGAGGGTGCTTTACCTACAGTTATAAAACTGCAACATTAACACCCCTTCTTCAGAGTGCAGACACTGTACTTCCCATCTCCAGGACTCAAGTCCGGCCTGCCGGTTTCCCTGAATCCCTTCATAATGTTACTTTGCTCACACTCCAACAGCACGTCAAGTATTAAAAACCATTTGTCTCCATTCACTCCTATCAAATACACTCACACATGCTTGCTGGAAGTCCAAGCCCCTCGCACACAAAACCTCCTTTACCCCCTCCCTCCAACCTTTCCTAGGCCGACCCCTACCCCGCCTTCCCTCCACTACAGATTTATACACTCTTGAAGTCATTCTGTCTCATTCCATTTTCTCTACATGTCCGAGCCACCTCAACAACCCCTCCTCAGCTCTCTGGATAATAGTTTTGGTAATCCCGCACCTCCTCCTAATTTCCAAACTCCGAATTCTCTGCATTATATTCACACCACACATTGACCTCAGACATGACATCTCCACTGCCTCCAGCCTTCTCCTCATTGCAACATTCATCACCCATGCTTCACACCCATATAAGAGTGTTGGTATAACTATACTCTCATACATTCCCCTCTTTACTTCCATGGACAAAGTTCTTTGTCTCCAGACTCCAAAGTGCTCCACTCACCCTTTTCCCCTCATCAATTCTATGATTCACCTCATCATTCATAGACCCATCTGCTGACATGTCCACTCCCAAATATCTGAATACATTCACCTCCATACTCTCTCCCTCCAATCTGATATCCAATCTTTTGTCACCTAATCTTTTTGTTATCCTCATCACCTTACTCTTTCCTATATTCACTTTCAATTTTCTTCTTTTACACACCCTACCAAATACATTCACCAACCTCTGCAACTTCTCTTCAGAATCTTCCAAAAGCACAGTGTCATCAGCAAAAAGCAACTGTGACAACTCCCACTTTGTATTTGATTCTTTATCTTTTAACCCCACACCTCTTGCCAAGACCCGCGCAATCACTTCTCTTACAACCCCATCTATAAATATATTGAACAACCACGGTGATATCACACATCCTTGTCTAAGGCCCACTTTTACTGGGAAATAGTCCCCCTCCCTCCTACACACACTAACCTGAGCCTCACTAATCTCATAAAAACTCTTCACTGCTTTCAGTAACCTACCTCCTATTCCATACACCTGCAACATCTGCCACATTGCCCCCCCTATCCACCGTATCATACACCTTTTCCAAATCCATAAATGCCACAAAAACCTCTTTACCCTTATCCAAATACTGTTCACCTCTATGTTTCACTGTAAACACTTGGTCTACACACCCCCTACCTTTCCTAAAGCTCCCTTGTTCATCTGCTATCCTGCTCTGTCTTACTCTTAATTCTTTCAATAATAACTACCATACACTTTACCAGGTACACTCAACAGACTTATTCCCCTATAATTTTTGCACTCTTTTGTCCCTTTTGCCTTTATACAAAGGAACAATACACACTGCCAATCCCTAGGTACCTTACCCTCTTCCATACATTTATTAAATAATAGCACTAACCACTACAAAACTATATCCCCACCTGCTTTTAACATTTCTACCTAAATCCCATCAATACCCACTGCCTCACGAACTTCCCCCACACTCACAACTGGCTCTTCCACACTCCTAAAAGATGTTATTCCTCCTTGCCCTATACATGAAATCACAGCTTCCCTGTCTTCATCAACATTTAACAACTCCTCAAAATATTCCCTCCATCTTCCCGATACCTCTACTCTCCATTTAATAACTCTCCTCTCCTATTTTTAATTGTCAAATCCATTTGTTCCCTAGGCTTCCTCAACTTATTAATCTCACTCCAAAACTTTTTCTTATTTTCAACAAAATTTGTTGATAACATCTCACCCACTCTCTCATTTGCTCTCTTTTACATTGCTTCACCACTCTCTTAACCTCTCTTTCTCTCCATATACTCTTCCTCCTTGCATCACTTCTACAGTCAACCCCGGTGCTCGACGGGCGTTGGAGGTCGTCCAAATCAGTGTTAGACGGGTTTTTTAACAAGAATTTTGGCTCGGTATTAGCCGATCAGCTCGGGAGTTGGCGATTCGTCCCAGACGCGTACGCGTGGCCCAGCTGGGCCCGGCACTCTGTGCTATTGTTTACAAGTGAGCGACCACCACCCACGTGCCACCCACACATTCATACCAGTTTATTATCATTATTCCACTGTTTTTAGTGCTTGCAACTGCTAAATAAGCCACCATGGGCCCCAAGAAAGCTCCTACTGCCAAGCCTGTGGTAAAGAATGTCAGAAATACGGTAGAATTGAAGATGATAGCAAAATATGAAAGTGGAGTGCGTATCACTGAGCTGGCCAGGCTCTATGGAAAATCCCATTCAACCATCTCTTCCATTATGACCAAGAGAAAGGAAATCAAGGACGCTGTTGTTGCGAAAGGTGCAAGTATGGTCACAAAACATAGATCTCAAGTGCTGGAACAAGTGGAAACTACTGTTGTTGTTGTGGATCAACAAGAAACAATTAGCAGGAGATAGTGTTTCGCAGGCGATATGTGAAAAAGCAAGGCAGTTGCATGATGATCTCGTTAAGAAAATGCCTGCAACGAGTGCTGAAGTGAATGAATTTAAAGCCAGCAAAGGCTGGTTTGACAGATTTAAGAAGCAAAGTGGCATACATAGTGTTGTGAGGCATGGTGAGGCAGCCAATTCTGACAAAAGTGCAGCTGAAAATTACGTGAATGAATTCGTGGGGTACATAGAGGCTGAACAATTCCAACCCCAACAAGTGTTCAATTGTGATGAAACAGGGCTGTTTTGGAAGAAAATGCCAAACAGGACCTTCATTACACAGGAGGAAAAGGCACTCCCATGACATAAGCCTATGAAAGACAGGCTAACTCTTATGCTTTGTGCCAACGCCTGTGGTGATTTTAAAGTGAAGTCTTTAGTGGTGTATCATTCTGAAAATCCCCGAGTGTTTAAGAGATGTGGTGTCACCAAGTCTAATTTGTGTGTGATGTGGAAGTCTAACAATAAGGCATGGGTCACTAGGGACATTTTCTGTGATTGGTTCCATGAAGTGTTTGGCCCCAGTGTGAAGAAATATCACGAGGAAAATAATTTGCCACTTAAGTGCCTCCTGATAATGGACAATGCTCCTTGTCATCCTCCAGACTTGACAGAGCAAATTGTGCAGGACTAAGTTCATCAAAGTGAAGTTCTTGCCCCCCAATACCACTCTTCTCCAGCCCGTGAACCAGCAGGTCATTTGCAATTTTAAAAACTCTACACCAAAGCAATGTTTCAAAAGTGCTTTGATGTGACCACAGACATGAATATGAGCCTAAAAGACTTTTGGAAAGATCATTTCCATATCCTGCATTGTGTAAACCTTATAGGTAAGGCTTGGGAGGAGTGACTACCAGGACTTTGAACTCTGCCTGGAGAAAATTGTGGCCAGACTGTGTCCTAGAGAGGGATTTTGAAGGTTTTGGGGCTGAGCCTCAAACCCTGAGCCTGAGCCAACACCAACAATGCTCTTTTTCTGTCATGTCAGAGATCACAGTCATCCTATTGATTGGTCTTCTGATAAACTGTCTACCCTACGTCCAACTTTCACAGTCGCCATCTGGTTGAATCCTCCCTTATACACAACTTTCCTTGTATGACTCTTAGTCCTGGCTTTGTCTCCGTAGATGATTTCTCTTCCATTATGTACATTGTTAAATGCTCCAAACTTCAGAACACCTGTGACTTAACCTGATTCCTTTTCCCCTTCTCTCTTCCCTCTTTCTTCTTTCTCCTCTGGGTTTTCTTTCTTTGCATTGTATTTGTCCTTTATTTTACCCCTCTGTGTTCTTGCCCCACCCTATGTGGGCTGCTAGCTACCTTGCAGTGCTCCTCTTTCCTAGAATATGACTGACTCCACTACTACTACTTCCACTATTACTCCTCCACCACTTTCTTGTTCCCACCCCTGTCTGCTTGCCTCTATATATACTCCCTCCTTCCCTTCTTTTTGTTAGTGTGACTTTGTAAATGGTCCAGGTCGTAACCGAAACGTCGTCGTAAGCTCCTCTCTGGCAGGTTATTTGTGTATTGTTCCAGTCACGGTATTGTGCCTTTTTTTTAAAATTCAAATAGAAAGCAAGAGTAATATAAGATGGGCCTGGAGACATGACGGAGAACAGAGAAAATGTTATTTTAGTGCCAGGAATGTCTGCATTGTTCATACTGGACCCTATTTTGAAAAAGGCATCTTTTTTTAATTTGCATGAAATTGGACAAATTGCCAATTTCTGACCACTTTATTGGTTAGTTGAAATCAGTAAATGGGCGGTTTTGTACTCATTCGATAGAACAAATGGAGTTCTAAAGAAATAGCTATGAGTTTGGTCGACTGGAACAATGGAATTGGCTGAAAATAGGCTCAAATTTGCAAATCGCCGATGCGTAAATTTAGCCGAGATCGCTAACTTCGTGAGAGCGTAATTCCGTAAGTTTTCCATCAAATTTCGTACTTTGATGTCATTACCATTGGGAAAAGATTCTCTATCATTTCATAAGATTTGTTTTTTTTTCTAATATTTGCGACAGACACACTTTAGATTTGGGGTCGTGACAGTCAAAGGGGTAAAATAGTAAATAAGGCCATCCACAGACAAAATCTAATTCAAACTTTTCAAGAGACCAAAGAGAACCAATATCTTAAAATACACAAGCACATTAAATATGAAGCTGCTCAGAAATTGTATCAAGAAGCAGTTTCTTCCAAAAGCAAGCAAAGACATACAGACTAAAATCAATCCCAATTTTTCTCCAAGGAAGACTGACGATCTTCTAAGAACATAGGTACAGTAAGTAAAATAAGTTTTAAATAAGCTTAGTATTCGTAACTTTCAAATTTCGAACAAAGGTCTTGAAGGCACACAGATGTTATACATAACAGAACATTAAGTTGATGTAAGTGAGAATAACCAAGTAAAACACCGACTTATTTCTGATCAGAAGAAACTTCCTCCATTTCACAGAAATCAATTTGATCAACCTTTTCAGGGTCCGTCCCTTATTTCTACAGCTTTGAAGTCAGGGTCCAAACCGTAGAACTACGGCTTGATCTCAGCTCACTCATAACCTGTGAGCAGTAAATTTGGGCCTAGATATGAGAGAACACATCTATGTGGTAAGTGTGCACCACAAATTCTGCAGCACGCAGTACATAATGAGAAAAAAAAAAAAAACTTAATTTTTTATTAAAACAGTGAATTTGCGGTGCTTTTTCGAATGTTTTTTTACAGTTGTATTCGCAATTTCTTGGTCTCATTTCATAGAATGGAAGATATATTACATAACTAGAGATGATTATGATTCGTTTTAGTAATGAAAATGGCTTGAAACTGAGCTCAAATTAGCGTCAGCTGGTGGGTCTAATATACGTTCACGAATGTGCTGATATTATTTAAACAATTATTACAACACTGCATAACAGTAAATCTATTTTTTGGTTTGAATAAAAATTCATTATGTGAATAAAAAATCAAAATGTAATTCATTTGTAAAGCCTGAAAACATAACTAATGAACAGAGGAAATGTTAGTTTAGTGCCAGGAATGCCTGCATTGTTTATTCTAGATCCTATTTTGAAATTGGAATATTTTGAACAGTGTTAAATTGGCCAAATTACCAATTTCCGATCACTTTATTGGGTAGTTGAAACAGTTGACTGAGTGATTTCTTTTGCTCAATCGATAAAATGGAAGTAATACTAGCGAAATAGATAAGAATTTGGTTGACTGGAATAAGATAATTGGTCTAAAATGGGAGTCAAAGTCGGCAAAATCGTCTATGCTTAAATATCGCTGATGCATCAAAATTCACGAGGTAATTTTGTCAATTTTCCATCAAATTTTGTACTTTTGCTTTATTACCTTCCGAAAAATATTCTCTACCATTTCATAAGAAAAATACAATTTTTTTTTTAATTTGGACCCTGGCTGTCATTCTGAGATTTGGCCTCTGAACCCCGAAAGGGTTAATATAATTGTCACATGATAACTTAAACAACCTAACATCAAAAGTGTTTCCTTTGAAGAAAACAAATCAGTCCTAAAAGTTTAACCCTTAACCCTTTGACTGTTTCGGTCGTATATATACATCTTATGAGCCACTTTTTCGGACGTATATTACTCACAAATTCTAGCAGCTTCAAATCAAGCGGGAGAAAGCTGGTAGGCCCACATATGAGAGAATGGGTCTGTGTGGTCAGTGTGCGCTGTATAAAAAAAATCCTGCAGCACGCAGTGCATAAAGAGAGAAAAAAAACTCCGACCGTTTTTTTTGGATTAAAACACCATCTTTGAGGTGTATTTTCGTATAGTATTTATAGTTGTATTCTCTTTATGGTCTCATTTGATAGAATGGAAAACATACTACAGAAATATAGATGATTTTGATTAGTTTCATGATGAAAACGACCTTGAAATTGAGCTTAAAGTAGGGGAAATGTTCGATTTTTGCAAATGTTCAAGAGTAAACAAATCACGCCACGCGTCCAATACACATCAACTGGAGAGTCTAATATTCTTTCACAAGTACACTGATATTATTCATACCATTTTTACAATAATGCAATAGTCTGCATAATGGTAAATCTTCTATTTTTTGTGTGAATAAAAAATCAAAATAGAAAGCAAGAGTAATATAATAGAGGCCTAAAGACGTGACTAATGAACAGATAACATCTTATTTTAGTGCCAGGAATGTCTGCATTGTTTATTCTGAACCCTATTTTGAAATTGACAACTTTTTTATTTTGCATGAAATTGGCCAAATTGCCAATTTCTGACCACTTTATTGGGTAGTTGAATTGAAATTGGTGGTTTCTTGTTCTCAATCGATAGAACAAATGGAATTCTAAAGAAATAGCTATGAGTTTGGTCGACTGGAACAATGGAATTGGCCGAAAATAGGCTCTAAGTCGACGAAATTGCCGATGCGTATATATCACCGAGATCACTAACTTCACGAGAGCGTAACTCCATAAGTTTTCAATCAAATTTCATACTTTTGGTGTCATTACCATCGGGAAAAGATTCTCTATCATTTCATATGATTTTTTTTTTTAATTTTGCGACAACAGGAGAGCACTCAGGATTAGGGTTGTGACAGCCAAAGGGTTAAACGTATATATACGTTCTTACCGCTACTGCCCCAAACGTATATTTACGTTTTATTGTTCATTCCTTCAAAATTGGCGCGATAGGCCTGAGTCGCCTAGGCATGAGAGAATGGGCCTGCGCACTCAGTGCGCGCCAGGTTAAAAAAAATCCTGGACTCCTGGGTACCGCATGGTAGAACCAGTTACATTCAGCTCCATCTTGGGTCAACATCATGGCACATTCTCGTGATTCACTCACGTCTCGTCGTATTAACACTTTACTATTCGAGGAAAGTGATATACAACGTGAGATTAGTGGATTTGACACGATGTGCCACTAATAATCAAGGAATTAGTGAAAATATCGACGATAACCCAGATGACCCTCAGCCCATCACCTCTGGGGTGGCCAGTGTGGCCACACAAGACCCTGGGCCAAGCACCTCTGGAGTGGCGAGTGTTACCCATAGGCAACTATGCAAGAGGAAACTATCATTTTCCGGTGTTTTAGTGATAGTGAAAGTGATGTAAGTGACGATGAGATTGATTTTATGCCATTGGATGATTCGTCTAGTGATAGTGATGTTCATTATTCACCTGTGAAGCGTACTTTTTAGGTGTCTTGGCCTATATTCAGGCATGTGCCATATGCAGTCCCCAAGGGCCGTGGCAGGTCACAATCTAAAACCCCAGCCACTGATAGTGATAATGATCATGAAGGTGAATATGCGGGGATGGAGGAAGAAGTGGTGGGTGGCATGGTGCCACATGGCACGGTGGGTGGACAGACAAAGGACCACCCGGCACCCCCTCAGCCATGTGCTGCCTCCACTCCTGTCCCCCCACCTGCTCCCCCATGCCCCAGGTCCACTCTGCACCATGTGACCATGATTGGAACTGGACACGGTGTATTCGTGCCACAGCCTTTTGATTTTGATGCAAGTGGAAGTGGCATCCTGCCAGAATGTCCCATAACAAATGAGTCTACAGAGTTAGACTTTTTCCAGTTATACTTTGACGAGCCTATAATGATCTTGATAGTGACCCAGACGAACAATTATCACCGCTATATCATGGACAACACAGCAGAGGTTGGGGAATCGTCCACGGCTGCACAGGTAGAAAGATACAACAGTGGCTGAAATGTATTTATTCCTTGCCACTGTCATGCTTATGCCACATACCTATAAGAACAATATACGTAACTACTAGTCCACAGACAACTTTATCAGTACTCCTATCTTCCGTGACCTTCCCTGCAACAGATTCATTCTGTTGCTACGAATGTTGCACTTCTCAGACAGGAATATGCCCAACAGATATGACCTTCTATACAAAATCCGGGAAGTGTTTATGTACCTGAAGCAGAAATTCAGTGCCTACTTTTATCCCTTCAAGAACATTGTTGTTGAGTCCTTAATTCTATCCAAGGGACGCCTGTCATTCAAGCAATATATACAGAGTAAACGTAATCACTTTGGTATAAAACTTTCTGTTATGTGCGACTGAGACAGGTCTTGTGTTAGATGTCATTGTATACACCGGGAGAAACACACTCGACGATACTAGGCGCACGTTGGGCATTTCTGGTGATGTTCACAGGATGATGGAACCATACCTTGGCAAGGGCCATACAATGTACACAGACAACTAGTATACAAGCCCTATGCTCACTGATTTCCTATGTGTGAACAATACCGATATATGTGGAACAGTGAGAAGGAATAGAAAACATATGCCAAGGTTCAGTGGAAGTCTTGACAGTGCAGTGCAAGCATTTCATGCCAATGACATCATGGCACTGACGTGGCATGACAAACAGGACGTGACATTTCTGTCAACCATCCACAGAAACGAAATGGTACAAACAGACAAAGTGAACAGGGACACCAATGAACGTATTGTCAAGCCAGCTGTTGTCGTCGACTATACGAACAATATGCGACTACAGTCATTCCTTGGTTTTCGCTTGTCTCAGTTTTCGCCGGTGGTACGGAACCTGTACACCAGTGCCACGCACATACAAAGGCCGTAGGCCCACCACCCACACACATTGTCACGCAGTCTAGCATTGTTTATGATTGAGTGAACATCACCCCAGGAGTTCATACAAAACATTTACAGTATTAACAATTCATTGTTTTTGGCCCTTGATTAGTGTGTGACTACTAAATAAGCTAACATGGGCCCAAAGAAAGCTCCTAGTGCCAGTCCTTTGGTAAAGAAAGTGAGAAACACGATGGAGTTTAAGAGTGTAGCAGGGAGGGAGGGAGTGTAGCAGGGAGGGAGTGTAGCAGGCAGGGAGTGTAGCAGGCAGGGAGGGAGTGTAGCAGGCAGGGAGGGAGTGTAGCAGGCAGGGAGGGAGGGAGGCAGGGAGTGTAGCAGGCTGGGAGGGAGTGTAGCAGGCTGGGAGGGAGTGTAGCAGGCAGGGAGGGAGTGTAGCAGGCAGGGAGTGTAGCAGGCAGGGAGTGTAGCAGGCAGGGAGGGAGGGGCAGGAGGGAGTGAGCAGGCAGGGAGGGAGGGAGTGTAGCAGGCAGGGAGGGAGTGTAGCAGGCAGGGAGGGAGGGAGTGTAGCAGGGAGGGGAGGGAGTAGCGAGAGGCAGGGAGGAGCAGGGAGGAGGAGGCAGGGAGGCAGGGAGTGTAGCAGGCAGGGAGGGAGGTAGCAGGCAGGGAGGAGGGAGTGGTAGCAGGCAGGGAGGGAGTGTAGCAGGCTGGGAGGGAGGGAGGTAGCAGGCAGGGAGGGAGTGTAGCAGGCAGGAGGGAGGTAGCAGGCAGGGAGGGAGTGTAGCAGGCAGGGAGTGTAGCAGGCAGGGAGGAGCAGTGCAGGAGGGAGTGTAGCAGGCAGGGAGTGTAGCAGGCAGGGAGTGTAGCAGGCAGGGAGGGAGGGAGTGTAGCAGGCAGGGAGGGAGGAAGTGTAGCAGGCAGGGAGGGAGTGTAGCAGGCAGGGAGGGAGTGTAGCAGGCAGGGAGGGAGTGTAGCAGGCATTCAGGGAGTGTAGCAGGCATTCAGGGAGTGTAGCAGGCATTCAGGGAGTGTAGCAGGCATTCAGGAGTGTAGCAGGCATTCAGGGAAGTGACCCTGAATAAGGACTTGGTACCTAAATTCCTTATGGAAGGGGATTCCCCTTCCAAAAAAATAGGGTCTCTTCCCTCTCCCCTCCTCCCTCTCTTCCATCCAGCAACTTCAGTCTTCAATAAAGGTAAGTGCCACAGAGTTCATTCATTTGTGCATGTAAATCTATCTTTAAGGCCCCCCAAATTTTTTTTTTCAAAACTTCTGGGTTTATGGAACGGATTAATTGAATTTCCATTATTTCTTATGGGAAAATAGTTTTGTTTCGCTGATTTTTGTTTAGCTGATCCATCTGGAACGGATTAAACTCGAAAACCAAGGGATGACTGTAGTTGATAAGTGTGACATGATGATAGGGTTCGTTAACCGTGTGTGTAGGAGTCGCAAGTGGTATATAAAATTGTTTTTCCACCTTGTAGACATTGCAGTGATCAATGCATTTAATATGTATGAAATAAAGACTGGAAAATGACAACATTTTGCAGAATTCTCCCTGAATATCATAAAACAGATAGCAAAAAAGTATGGTACCACACCTGTACCTGCCCGTCAACAGCGACTTGTCGCCCAACCACAACCACAGCCAGTGGGGGAAGTGCCAGACCGAATCATTCCTAACTGTCACTACCTGGTACCTATACCACCTACCCCAAAGAAGCAGCATTCCCAGAATCCATGCTTCATGGAGTACAGTGGACCCCCGCCTAACGAGCACCCCGGAAATCGTACAATTATGCAAGTATAATATTGTAAGTGCTTGTGGAAGTGTATTTTTGGGGGTCTGAAATAGACTAACCTACGTGACATTATTTCTTAAGGAAGTAAATTCGTTCGGTAATGGCACTTGAGCAGGCTTCTGGAATGAATTTTGCTTGTTAGGCGGGGGTCCACTGTATCATACAGTTGTGGAATTCTAGAAACATATGTGGGACATGTAAATACTTGTACAGTGGACCTCCGAGTTTCGTAAACCCCGGAAATCATGCTTTTATGTAAGTATAATATTGTAAGTGCCTTTGTAAGTGTATTTTTGGGGGTCTGAAATAGACTAACCTACGTGACATTATTTCTTAAGGACGTAAATTCGTTCGGTAATGGCACTTGAGCAGGCTTCTGGAATGAAGTTTTTACGAAACTCGGGGGTTCACTGTATATAGTTGTAGATAATAGAATGTGATTCAGCCAGGTGTGCAAAATCACCTGTCAGTGTGTACATGTGTGTTTGTGTCAGTATGATAATAATTTTTTATATAATATTGGTGTACAAACAACAATTTATATTGAAATCAAAAGATTTACTATAATACATAGTTATCATACAATAAAAACCAAGAATATTAAAAAAAAAAAATGGAAGAAAACGGTAAATATGTAGATTTTCTGCAAGCGGCAGTGCTCAATGTTGCCGTTAGGTGATCGCCAATGCCAACTTCGTGGCCTTATATCTCGGTAAGTAGTGACACTAAAATTTTCTTTTATCCTATAACACTTAGAAAATTGTGCTCTATTTCTATAAAAAAAAAAAAAATTTTCTTTCAAAATATTCGGGGCAGTAGCGGTAAGAACGTACAGTGGACCCCTGCCATTCGAACACTCCAAAACTCACCCTCATTCCAGAATGCTGTTCAAGTGCTGTTACCAAACGAATTTATTCCCATAAGGAATGATGTAAATTAGAGTAGTCCATGTCAGACCCCAAAATACACTTATAAAAGCATTTAAAAATACACTTACATAAAAGGGCGAGTTTTGGAGTGTTCGAATGGCGGGGGTCCACTGTATATAAACGTTTGGGCCGTTTAAGGGTTAAAGCTGACCAGAAGATGAAATTCCCAGTTATTGTGCCTACACTTCCTAAACCTATAAAAAATTATCTATTTCACATGAGACATCGGTCAATGAAGATTTATGACATTTGCAGCAGTTATGTTTTAATCAGAGGAAAGTGCTAAATTCGTAGAGGTCATATTGCGCTTGTGGGATGACATATTCAAATTCAATTCAAACAAGGGGAAACAAGTCAGTCCCTTGGATTAAGAGCCTCTCACCAAGATTGAGGCAAAATAACGCAACAAGGTAAATAATACCATTTTGGTAAAGTGGCATCTACACACTCCATTAAATCTATCAACCTTCTTCTAAGCAAAATACAAGTGTTTGAACTTTTGAAGCTGATCAGAGAAGCATGTTGCCACCTATAACATGAAAAAAAAAATTGGGAGTGGCCTATGTAGAATTGTACACAGGGTAGCCACAAATGCAAGCCAAATGAATAAGGTATTCTTGAGTAAGTGAAAATTTGAGAAAGCAAACAAAAATGTTGCTGAGAATATTTAAAAAAGAACAGGTAAGTCTTACCTCATTCAACTTAAAAACATCATAAAACATGGAAGTTCATTTTTTGTTTACTTTTTTATTTACATTGAAAATTTTCTGCAATTCCATAAAAATATTTGATTTTTATATTTAAAAAAATTTTTATTATAAAATTGGCAAATTGATGTCCACACATCCCAAAATTAATATAAAATATTACGTATCAAGATACACCAGCATTTAGGGTCACAAGATCAGAAGAGGCATTCTTTAGTTATTACATGGGAAGGAATTTGCTTAATAAAATTGGCAAATTGAAATTTACACATCTTAAAGTGAGTGAGTAATAAGATGTGTTTTAACCCTTTGACTGTTTCGTCGTATATATGTCTTACGAGCCACTGTTTCAGACGTATCTATACGCCTAAATTCTAGCGGCCTCAAGTCAAGCAGGAGAAAGCTGGTGAGCCTACATGCGAGAGAATGGGTCTGTGGTGTCAGTGTGCGCATTTATAAAAAAATTGGGCAGCCAGTGGTGCATTGTGGGAACGCCATTTCAGTAGTCCTTGTTCAGCATGCCTAGCGGTAAGAATTATCTGACTCCTTGGCACATCTGGGACTGTTCTCTTCCTCTATGATAGCTCTAACACAGATGGAAGTGTTTCTGAAGATGAATTTCATGGTTTTGAGGAGTTAGTGACCAAAAGCAATGCCCAAGATACCAGAAGGAAGGAAGAAAGGAAGGAATTAAGAAAGAGAGAAAGGAAGGAAGAGATGAGAGGAAGGAACAAAAGTAGTAAGAAAGGAAGGAATGAAGGAAGGCAGGAAGAGATGAGAGGAAGGTAGGTATGAAGGAAATATGTAAGAAAGGAAGGCATAAAGAAAGGAAGGAATGAAGGAAGAAAGGAATCTAGGAAGGTAGGTATGAAGGAAAGGAAGGAGGTTGTGGGGAAGAAGACATGGGTCCCCTTTGTGTTGACAGGCAATGTGGGGGTGGTGAGTAATGGTATAATATGTCATTTTGACAGCTGCCTTACCCTGACTCAGCAAATTTAGATGTCTACACACACACACACACACACACACACACACACACACACACACTCCTATGAGTCAAAGGGATGTTAGGAAGTATTTCTTCAGTCATAGAGTTGTCAGGAAGTGGAATAGCTTAGAAAGCGACATAGTGGAGGCAGGAACCATACATAGTTTTAAGACTAGGTTTGATAAAGCTCATGGAGCAGGAAGAGAGAGGACCTAGTAGCAATCAGTGAAGAGGCGGGGCCAGGAGCTATGACTCGACCCCTGCAACCACAAATAGGTACACACACACACACACAGCTTGGAGCTTTGAAGTGCTAATTGCAGTTAATGGAAAGTGTCCAGTCATTATATATGTGTATATATATTATAGAACAATTGTAATAAACAATTTTTTTTATTGTTGGTTGGTGTAAACAAGTTTTGTAAACAATATAATGATAATGTTTGTGCAATTATTGTGTTGCATACAACGAGTGTATATATATATACATTGCACCTTACTTTGGTCTCACAGGCCACATGAGTTACGTAAAAAATAAAATAGTGAAAAACAAGAATCCTACGAAAGGAAGTAAACCAAAGTTTACCGGGTGAGCGGCATTCGCCGCTGTTGCCATACGCGGCTCATTTTTTGCCAACTTTACCGCTCTATATCTCGGTAAGTACTGATCGCAAAAATTTTGGGGGGGGATTTAAACAATCAGAAAAATAATCTTAACATTTTGATAAGAATTTTTTTTTTTTTGAATATTTTGCGACGTGAAATGACAGTTTCAGAAAAGGTCTCCGACAGTCAAAGGGTTAACCGTTTGAAGCTTTAGAGGCCAAATCTCAGAGTGACAGCCAGGGCCCAAGAATTTAAAAAAAAAAAAAAAAAATTCTTATGAAATGGTAGAGAATCTTTTTCTGAAGGTAATAAAACAAAAAGTATGAAATTTGTTGTTAAAGTGACTAAATTACGCTCTCGCGATTTTTGCTGCATCAGCGATACATGTATTTACGCATCTGTGATTTTTCCAACTAACTCCCACTTTAGGCCAATTACATTACTTTAGTCGACCAAATTCTTATCTATTTTGCTAGTATTACTTCTATTTTATCAATTGAACAAAAGAAATTGCCCAGTCAAGTGTTTCAACTACCCAATAAAGTGACTGGAAATTGGTAATTTGGCCAATTTAACACAAAGTTCAAAATATTCCAATTTCAAAATAGGGTACAGAATAAACAATGCAGGCATTCCTGGCACTAACATTTTCTCTGTTCATTAGTTACGTTTTCAGGCTTTACAAATGAATTCTATTTTTTATTCACAATTAATTTTTATTCACACCAAAAAATAGAAGATTTACTGTTATGAATTATAGTAATAATTCTATAAAAAATATCAACACATTCGTGAATGTATATTAGATCCACCAGCAGATTTGCGTTAGACTTGTGATGTCATTTGTTTACTCTTGAACATCGGCAAAAATTTAACATTTCAGCTACTTTGAGCTGAGCTTCAAGCCATTTTCAATACTAAAACCAATCAAAATCATCTCTATTTCTGTAGTATATCTTCCATTCTATCAAATGAGACCAAGAAATCACAAATACAACTGTAAAAAACATAAGAAAAAACACCGCAAATATGCTGTTTTAATCCAAAATTACGGTCGCAGTTTTTTTTCCCTCATTATGCACTGCTTGCTGCAAGATATGTTTTATGTGGTGCACACTTACCACATAGATGTATTCTCTCATATCTAGGCCCAAATTTACCGCTCACAGCTTATCTGAGTGAGCCGAGCTCATGGCGTAGAACTACGACTTAGACCCTGGCTTCAAAGCTGTAGATGTATGGGATGGACCCTGAAAGGGTTAATGAACCCCACCAATGGTAAAAGTTTGAAGCTTATCAGAAAAGGAATTCTCAGGTAACTGATCTGAGTCAATTTTTTTTTTAACTATTTCAGTAAAATTTCAAATTTACATTTACTCACAATAAACTTATGGGTATCATCATCCTTATGGAATGCATCTTCAATAACATTTTGAAGCCAATCAGGAGCACCATTCTTCAGTTATTGAATAAAAAGAAATACAGTGGTACCCCGAGTTTCGTACTGCTCCCAACTTGAACAATTATGTAAGTGTATTTCTGTAAGTGCTTTTGTAAGTGTATTTTAGGGTGTCTAAAAGGACTAATCTAATTTACATTATTCCTTATGGGAACAAATTCGTTTGGTAACGGCACTCGAACAGCCTTCTGGAACGAATAAAGTACGAAACTCAGGGTACCACTGTATCACTATTTATTCACTAAAACTGGCAAACAGATTCATACCAGCCAACAGAAGCATGAGCCTTGTGTTCAGGAAACTACACCTGTAGTGAAAATTTTAAGCTGATCAGACTAGTCATTTTCTGGAATTTAACTTTTTTTTTTTACTATTTTACTACAACTAAGTTGTTCATTTTAGTTGGCTTCCGGGAAACTTTGAAAGACAACGTATCACAATCTACATAGAGTATGTATAAAAGGAAAATATATCTTCATAGTCCACACACAGGTTAGCTCTCTGCAGGTGGAAAGATTCACACTCTTAAATAACAAAAAAGGCACAATACCGTGTCTAGAACAATACACACACAACCCACACATATAAAAGGAGAGGAGCTTACGACAACGTTTCGGTCCGACTTGGACCATTTACAAAGTCACACTAACATTTTCTTGTGCCCTCCCCTGTCTGCCTGCCTATAAATACCCCTTCCTCCTGTCCTTCGTGTTAGTGTGACTTTGTAAATGGTCCAAGTCGGACCGAAACGTCGTCGTAAGCTCCTCTCCTTTTATATGTGCGGGTTGTGTGTGTATTATTCACACTCTTATTCCTAACATAACACAGATGCCAAGACAAATCCAATCCCATCACTAAATTTACCATTTGTATTACAGTGGACCCTCGGTTAACGAAATTAATCCGGTCCAGGAGCTATTACTTAATCTGAATCTTTCGTTATCTGAAACCTTATTTCCCATAAGAAATAATGTAAATACAATTAATTTGTTCCACAAAAAAATAATCACTCAAAAAAACAAAAACAATAACATTTACTTACCTTTATTGAAGAGTTGCAGGCATCTGGAAGGTAGAGTTGCTGACATGGGCAGGGTGTTAATGGTTGCAAGGGGAATCCCCCTCCAAAAGGACTTCAGGTAACAAGTCCCTCTCTGGGGTTACTTCCTTCTTTCTTTCCCTGCATGAATGCTACATCCCTGCATGAATGCTACACTCCTGCATGAATGCTACACTCCCTGCATGAATGCTACACTCCCTGCATGAATGCTACACTCCCTGCATGAATGCTACACTCCCTGCATGAATGCTACACTCCCTGCATGAATGCTACACTCCCTGCATGAATGCTACACTCCCTGCATGAATGCTACACTCCCTGCATGAATGCTACACTCCCTGCATGAATGCTACACTCCCTGCATGAATGCTACACTCCCTGCATGAATGCTACACTCCCTGCATGAATGCTACACTCCCTGCATGAATGCTACACCCCTGCATGAATGCTACACTCCCTGCATGAATGCTACACTCCCTGCATGAATGCTACACTCCCTGCATGAATGCTACACTCCCTGCATGAATGCTACACTCCCTGCATGAATGCTACACTCCCTGCATGAATGCTACACTCCCTGCATGAATGCTACACTCCCTGCATGAATGCTACACTCCCTGCATGAATGCTACACTCCCTGCATGAATGCTACACTCCCTGCATGAATGCTACACTCCCTGCATGAATGCTACACTCCCTGCATGAATGCTACACTCCTGCATGAATGCTACACTCCCTGCATGAATGCTACACTCCCTGCATGAATGCTACACTCCCTGCATGAATGCTACACTCCCTGCATGAATGCTACACTCCCTGCATGAATGCTACACTCCCTGCATGAATGCTACACTCCCTGCATGAATGCTACACTCCCTGCATGAATGCTACACCCCTGCATGAATGCTACACTCCCTGCATGAATGCTACACTCCCTGCATGAATGCTACACTCCCTGCATGAATGCTACACTCCCTGCATGAATGCTACACTCCCTGCATGAATGCTACACTCCCTGCATGAATGCTACACTCCCTGCATGAATGCTACACTCCCTGCATGAATGCTACACTCCCGCATGAATGCTACCACTGGGGTGCCACTAGGAAGCTTCTTGGACCCATGGTGACTTATTTCACAGTGACAATCACTAAACCACCAAAAAGACACCAAATATATTGTGAATCTTTGAAAGGCACGCTAGGTAATATTCTCTCAATGGTAAACAACGCTTCACTGGCGTCCTGCCTAGGGGGAGCAGGCGGACACTTCTAATACCTTTCGGTAACCGAGGAATTTTTCGCTAACCGATTACGAAAAAAGCTTACGTTTTCCGAAGCTTACATTAACGGAACCTTTCGTTAACCGAGGGTCCACTGTATATGATTTGTACTACCTAACTATTTTAAATTAATTGTGTATGTACCTAATTAGGTATGTATCTAATAATGTACAGTAGACCCTCATTTAGCACGACTTTATGTTGCGCGTTTTGGGTATTACGCGATTGAAGAATTGCGGCACATTTTTATCTAACACGACGTAAACCTTATATTACGCGATTCACTGGAGGGGAAAAATTTTGAGCGCGCGGTCGCCTGCGGTGGGTTAAACCATTGAGTCAGTGGGGGAGTCCTAGTGCTATGCACAGCCACCCTCACCCACCCACGCATCCCTCCCAGCGTTCAGTTTGGTTCGGACACGTGCAGGACAACAATAATCGGGAAGATCGCTGTGTTTATTACATACATTTTCTCATTTTCACTGCATTTTGATAAATCTGGCAAGCAATCATGGCACCCAGTAAGCATACAAGTGTTCCACCAAGTGATAAGAAAAGGTTTAAGCGTTCAAGTCTAGGAATTACCAAGAAAATCGAGATATTAGATAAGCTTAAGAGTGGCTCACGTGTGGTGGATATAGTGAGGGCCTATGGCCTTAATGAAGCGTCAGTTCGTACAATTAGGAAGAATGAGGCGAATATACGAGCTTGTGTAATGAATAACCCAAAATGTGACCTCATGAAAAGAATGACACGTAGGTCCCAACAAGTAAATAAAACAGAAAACTTGTTGCTTGAGTGGATCGAACAGAAAACAAAGAAAGGTGCACCACTTAATTTCATCTTAATTAGGGAAAAGGCATTACAGTTGTTTAAAGCAGTGTGTGACAAGGAAGGAAGGCCTGAAAATGAGTGTGTGTTTAGCGCAGGCTGGTTTCACAACTTTAAGTTGCATAACAAGTTGCATAATATTAAGTTTTCTGGTGAAAGTGCTTCAGCTGATCATAAGCAGCAAGTAATTTCCCTGCTGAATTTCAGGAACTTATTTCTGAGGGTGGCTATAAGCCACAGCAAGTGTTTAATGCTGACGAGACAGGTGTTTTCTGGAAGAAAATGCCAACACGAACTTATATCAGTCAGCAAGAGAAAAGTGCACGGGCTTCAAGGCAGCAAAGGATCGTTTCACCTTGCTCCTTTGCGGTAATGCATCAGGTGATTTCAAGTGTAAGCCCATGGTTATTTACCGCTCTAAGACTCCTCATGCTTTGAGAGGTGTGGATAAAAACCTTACCAGTAATTTGGAGGTCAAACAAGTCAGCATGGATGACAGAGGACGTATTTATTGACTGGTTTAAGCATCACTTTATTCCTGAAGTCAAGTTTTACCTGCACAGCAAGAACCTTGCATTCAAGGCTCTTTCATTCTTGATAATTCCCCGTATCATCCACAAGCTTTGCTGGATGTGACCCCACATATAAAAGTTGTATTTTTACCTCCAAATACAACATCTCTGATGAAACCACTGGATCGGGAGTTATTCAGACATTCAAGTGTAACTACACAAAAAAGTTATAAAAAAACTAGTTGCATCAATGGACTCTGACTCCAACCTGGCAGTAGCAAGCTTCTGGAGAAAATTTAACATTGCAGATGCCATCAGCTATGCTAGAAGTGCATGGAATGAAGTGCCCCAATCAACATTAAATGCAGGCTGGGAAAAGTTATGGCCTTCTGTAGTTAATTGTTTCACTGGTTTTCCCTTGCTTGAGAGTCAGGTTCAGGAAATTGTTCAGCTGGCAAGGAGATTACCAGGTGATGGTTTGAAGATATGAATGAAGATGATGTGAATGAACTCTTAGAAGATAATGATGAAGACATGAGTCCAGAGGAAATGTTGGCAGAGTTCGATGCACAGATACAAGGGAGGGAGATAACAGAAGAAGATGAAGAAGAACCTGAAGAAAAACAGTTAACACTGCAGCAGTTACGTGAGCAGTTCCATGTTGCTGCTAAACTAGCAGACTTTTTCATTGAAGAGGACCCTGACAAAGCTAGAACGAGGGCTTTGAAACGGGGTCTAGACCAGCTGATGATGCCTTACCGTCAGCTGTATAATGTAATGCAGAATAAAAGAGCCCAGAGATCCATTACAGAATTTATGCACACACCAATACAAACCATCGACTTCAGCACCAGGACCTCTACCATCCACTTCTACCGACAACCAACAACCATCCACCTCAGCCCAGTAGGGCCACACCATCCATATCCACTCTTCACTACCATCCACAAACATCATTACCCACAATTTAAGGTAAGAAATACTATTATTTCTATTGCATTTGTTGTCTTAAGCAGTAATATATCACGACAATGAACTACAATTACATATTAGCCTTCAATTTTTGCAAGATCTGTTGGTCTAAAAAACTTTTTGGCTTTTTGGGGACTCCAGGACCATAACCCTATTTTTCCCATAAGTTCTTTTAATTATTTAACACGATTTTACCTAACACGATGTTTTCAGGACCGTAACTACCGTGCTAAATGAGGGTCTACTGTAATGTTCAAATGTACTGCTCCATAACCTATATCAATGAGAGTAAGAATTAGTATTAGTCTGCCCGAAATGCCTAGGCATGCTAGTGGCCTTCTTTGTAATTAATATTTTATAACATGTAAACCACACATTGTAAGCATTACAAGGAAATAAAGATTTTTATTTTTTATTTTTATTTTGAAGATGCTAAACTATCAAAGAGGTTCAGCATCACCAACCTATAAAAAGAACAAAGCTGAGCCTTCCATCAAATTCACTCCTGAGAAGGAGTATACAGATAAACATACCTTCCTAGATGTACACCTATGTAGATTTAGTGATGGTGCCAAATTGTACTGGAAACCAATTAATATAGACAACTTAATGCACTTCAACTTGGATCGTGACAACTAGACGAAATGTGGAGTTATTAGATTCTTCTTGAGGACCTACAGGTAATGTAACCCTCAATACCATGAGGAGGAATGAGAGTACATTCACCAGCTCTTCCCTCTCACTTCATCAGTGTTGTAGACACTGTACTCTGAAAATCATCAATACACTGAAACTTGACAAATCTCTGGAAAGATTTGTAATCCTCAATGGTAAGGTGGTTAACATTTCCAGTGCATTTTAAGTGAAATTTTAAGTTACTATTACTACACTCCATTGGCTTAAATAGCAGGAAACCCACAAATCTTACAAAACCAAAGCTCAAGTTATAAACCATGTGAAGGGTGAGAGAAAATGGGGGGGACAAACAACGGGGGACATACACATCCATGAAAATGAAAAAAAACCACCTGCCACACAGATAATGTTAATAATCCTGTGATATTCACAGAAATAGCCGGGCCCATTTGAAATGGAACGAGGCAAGATGTATCATTAGATAGATTTAATTAAGTGCCTTTGATTAAATTTACAGTCACCTGTCTCACCATTATACAAGAACCTTAAATATCTCAAATTTCAGATAAACGATTTTGGGTTTTCCACCCAAGCTGTCCAGGACGGCTGGGAAATTTTTTAACCCCTCGCCTGACCTCCATGCTATTATATATCCCGCATTTTATATGTCTGTAGTAGACGACAAAGCCCTGGTATTAACTTTTGTTAACTTATGTTTCACTATCTCTTATACACAAGGAATGGCATGCTATTTCATTAAATTGAATATTTGTTCAAGAACCAGGCAAAATAATGTCCCCAACAGTTACTGAAGAACCTAATAGTGCTTCTGTTAACATGTTAAGTTATTTGACAAAGGTATCATCTTTACTCAAGACCATAAAAAAAAAAACACTTTTCAGAGTAATGACTGTGCCTCCAAAAATTTTAAATAACCCATCTGCATTACAGTTATAAAGACTTGTTAAAAACAAGAAACTTGTGACAACCTATGGGATAAATTTCCACATTAGCATTTCCTAACTTTCTGGAAAAAAAAAAAATATACTGTATCTTACACACTTCAACCCCCTTTTCCTTTGGGAAAAATCTTAAGCAAAATTGTTACTGAATATTTCAACTTGTTTTAAAAGCTTGAAAGTGACATTTAAAAATAAAGCATCTGTTAAACAATTCTATGTGCTGGTTAGGTCATCACAAGCAATAACTGTGTGGAGAAAAAAAAAAGCCTTTGCAAGGATACAAAAGTCATGAAAAAAAAAATTTAAATCCCCCATGGTGTTTGTTAATTGACTCGCCTCCTTTATTTTTTTCCCCCCGGGAAAGTAATTCCATGGGGACAGACTAACCAATTTTACTACCTTTCACATAACTGCTGTAAATTAAGTATGTATTTCAATTTAGATTAGGAAAGATAATAAATATTAAGAAATTTACACAAAAATTTCATGGGCCTACCTCTGACTGAGAACTCTAATCTGATAAAGTCAGGAAAAAGAACACAAGAAAACCGCCGCCCAACATGAGGCGTCTTTGGCTTGTTCTCCCCCCCAAGGAAGGAAACCAGCAAAGATTGTCCCCCTTTTTACTCTCTGCCAAAACTAAAAGCTAAGCCGCCCCCCAGAGCCAAATTTGAAGGGAACTGAAATCCCACAGAATCTGATAGGGATGGTCTGTAAAAAAAAAAAATAATTAATATTCTGAAGATACATAAAATATTTTTATCAGCACAAAATTCCAA